>JAQFZF010002679.1:0-12143 GCA_034695365.1 Enchytraeus norvegicus
CCGAAGGGCTTCTCTTCAAGACGGCTCAACACAATCGAGCACTACCGTCACAAAGATTGGGGTTAGCTTATTACAGCATAACTCCACAAAGTGACCTGCAGTCCACTACAGACCACTGAGTCGGAGTTTCAAGCTTCTGAAATTTCAAGCTTTTTAATCCCACAAATGAAGGTATTAAGATATTTTATTAAGTAAGAAATAATTAAAATTAGTAACAAAAGTTCCTTGCAAGCTGCACAATAGGCTTGCGAGCATGTTTTCTCTTCAGCTTGTGCTCCGGTGGTTCGATGCTGCATGTACTTGCACATTCCATTGAGAGGTCCCTGACATCGCCTTCGGATGAGAAACATGACGTTAAATCCTCATTGATTGCTTCACCGATTCTTACGATGTATAGTATACTTTGTAATATGGACCAGCAACTACATACGTACAAATGTGCTACTTAGCTAATGTATACCTGCAAATGTTTTATGAAAAATTGACAGGGCAGAAATATTTAAGGCCTTCACTTTTAGCAAATTTACAGCTGTCTGGAAAAGTCAAAGTCTACCTTGTCGCTCATTAATGAGCACACCACACATCAGCTCAAAATGTTGCTGGCACCATTCATTTAATTATGACGCAGTGTCTATAAAACCAAACCCACATACATAGTAATTGTGTTCAACTGACATAGCACAAGGAGTAATCAAATTTGTAAACGTGAGCCAACCTTAATTCTGAGGCCCATGCGTAGGCAAGGAAATCGTTTCTTGAGCAGAAGAACGGCTCTGACCATCACAGCTCTCGTCTGTAGGTGAGCAAAATTGTACCTGTAACAATATTTACAACAATACAATAATGGTTTAATGTTCGCTTCATTATCTGACGACGATATCAGGGACAGCACAAGCAATACAATCAGGTCTATTCAAAGCAGTTAGCAAGTCACAGGTGCTGAAAGAAAACAGCAGTCAACATTAGTCAAATACTGTGCAAGTCCATATATCCATCAAGCCGACAATAATATAATTTAATGATAGCAAGTACTATATCCACGTCATGACATTATATCTAGGTATATACAATGTGTGCAGTAACTTTGTGAAAGTCATAATTACAAAGCTCGTGGTCCTGTGTTCGAATATTGGCAAAGTGATTGGTAATCTCTGAAAGAATAAATGAGAGGGTGAGGGGTGTAGTGACATCGGTAGAATGTTCGCCTCAGAAGCAAGTAATTCAGGTACGAATCCCAGACAGTCAACAAATTAATAACCCGAGGGTGTCTGTCAGGTTTATTGTATTACCTGTTTATCCTTATCGGAGAGCCTCCATGGTCTAATGGCAGCACTGCGGCCTCTGAATCATGAGGTCGCGAGTTCAAAGCCCTGTGAAGACTACGAGTTGTAAGCCTTTACTCTCCATAGCTATAATAGTAAGCAGTCAGTGTACATTTACCAAGACACGCTCTAATGACTGCGCTAGCTAGCCGAATTTGGAAACGAATCCAGGACATCTCACCATCTGACAAGATCAATAGCATAGGCTATTATTATTATCGCGATCTGTGCTGGCTGCATTGAGAATTATCAAAAGGTAAAGGTACAATTAATCAAGAGTGGTTATAAATAGTAATTTTAAAGCAACTAAGAAATGAAACTATCACGTGCGTATGTCATGTGTGTAAAGAATATATGCATAACAAAAATTAAAATCTACAGGAATTGGGTTCGAACACGGCTGAGCGATAGTTATGCTCTGAACACTCACAATGCATAGAAATGACACCTAGATAGAATATGGATATGTACGGAAATATAAACCTAACCAATTTACAGACGGTGTGTTTTTTACAGCTATTAAATATTGATTTCCATGTCAATTGTGGTGTTTCACATAACAATGAAATTCTTAACAAATAATAGATTTGTTTCAACACCTTACGATATCATGGATATAAATCAGATAATATTACATTCATCAAACTCATAAAACTGTATCTTTAATGATCTGTCACTTTTCTCTGCTAATATTGAAGGCAATACCAGAGGAAAGTTTTTAAAAGCATTGTAAAAAGTCTTAACAGTGAGCTAATGTTGAGTTCATGCATGATGCACAAAATGTTACACATGATGTATACATGCAATGTTCAAGATTTTTCACATGGTGTTTACACACATGCTTGCTTACTCATGCAATACGATCTGTGCTGGCTATACAATACAATACAATACAATACAATACTAAACAATACAATAGGACATCTTATATACTAGGTATGTATATCAGAAGCACACGTTTAGAGCAGTGAAAAGAAACATGTCCAGCCTGCCATAAGCCACTCATGATGTGGCAAGGCCTCCCCTAGTCTGGAAATTGAGTGTCCAATTGGTCTAGTAAACAAAATCCATGGCCTACAGCACACTGCCATTCACTGCACAGTACCTGCGTTAGTCGACTCCTCTGAATACATGCAATTGTAGGTTGATCTCAAGTGCCCGGACCCAACAAAGGTGTTGATTTATCAATCAATCATGTAATTTCAATGCTTGTCGCTAAAGGTAAGCCCTTTCGTCTAACAACATGCCTTCATTGGAAATAAGACGAATATACACAAACGACTTGCATCGATCGGGTCTCTTGAATTGGCATCAGCCAATTCAAGAGACCCGATTGGAACTTGGAGCTCATAGCGTAGATGTGTCTGTTGATGTTTGTCTGATACGAAGCCTTTTCATGGATTGAACATAATGAGAAAGTTGTAACACGACCCGTCTTAATGTTTAATATATTGTATATTATGCCAAATTATCTCTATATCTTACTAAATTATAAGCCTATATATGACATATATTTAAATCGCATTAAAGATTAGCATCAATTGATCAATCAGGAAATCAGAAGCAAAAATTTATATAGTACACTCTTAACAAAATCTCATAAGCATTGAACATTATTAATCTCTTATTACGCCACTTTGGCAAATAACCACACACAATCAGTGCACAGTCAAACAATGCAACAAAAAAATAAAAAATAAAAAGAACAATCAAATCAAAGTGAACCAATAAACAAAGTAAAGAAATTTAACAGTATGCCCTGTACAGTTAAGCATTACATTTATGCATATGTGTAATTATTTATAGATAGACAATAGAGTTAATTAAGATACTCTACAGGTTTTATCTTGTTCCAATTGTTCAAAATTAGCTTGTACTATGATCCTATAATTGGACTTAAAATCTGTCATATTAGAATTAAACATTATTGATAATCTACCTATATCGTCCATTGATAGATTAGTACTTATTGTCTTTAACATCATATTATCACTTTTATTCAAAATTTCTAGGAAAGACATTACTTTTAGAGCATACATATGCAACATAGATTTATAACCTGTATAGAGCTGACATTGCTTGACCACATTTTTATCAAAAGTGTTAAATATTTTTTCAAAGGCTCGTGTCCACGGATGATTTCAATTGATCAATTCTGTCTTATTGAGCGACAATGCCTCTAGCGAATAAGTTAAACATGGCAGGGCCATAGTCGAAATTAGTTCCAAGGTTACTGGTTTACTATTACCATAAGGTAAAATTAAACGTCCATTTCTATGCCCAAAGACAACATCAGTAACGGGAGAGCCTCTCTATGTGGAGTCAGTCCAAAACTGATTCTATTTATTAGCTCCTTTGACGTCCCTGGCTCAGGATGTGGACGCTAAACCCAGATGTCAAGGTTGGATAGAGTAGTTGATAAGCAGGATCTCGCGGATTGGAGCCCCAGCCAGGTCAGTGTCCTATGATAGGACTCTAAGCATACAGGTTTCTAGAGAGCAACTTTACTGTCATTTACAATTTTATATTTTCAGTAGGTCTGTGTGACGTCATCATTAATTCATTGAAAGATAACCCATTATATTGATTGCCTTCCCTTTGAGATTGAAATTGAATCAGCACTGCCATGGATCTCGTTTGCTCTTTGAGAATGCAATTCCAAGCGTGTTCCGGTGGAATTTAATAGCATAGACCTCTGCTAATCTAAGTGATCAACAACGAATCTGTTACAGAGAGAACTAAGAATCCAAATCTTGTGAACCCGGTGCTAAAGTGACCCGGATCCAATACAGAGATGTCTGGAGTGATAAAATTCTTAGAACAGAATTATTAGGACACAGAAGAGTGTATTTTATTTGATAACATTCATTTAATTCCATCCAGAAATTCAAACCAATTATTTGAGTTGATCATACACATCGTTACATGATTATAGATATCGTAAGTAGACAGGGGCACCCATCCCCCCAATTTTGACGCAATAAATTGGCTCAAAATTAACCACCATAGCGGTCTATCCCCCCAAATTTCGTCTTCCCCCAAAAATTTTGGGAAATTTGGCCTGAACATCCCCCCCCCTAATTTTGTAGGTGGCGCAAGTTGCGCCAGCTGCTATATGAATTGAACGCCCCTGCCCCTGTTAGAGTGTTAGTAGATAATTAATTACTAGTTAGACTGATTGATGACACAATCACCAGTGTCAAGTCTACATTTACACAGGGTCACGTTATACAGCTACATTATACACTGTATACAGTGCGTACTAAACGGTATCGCGACAATTCGTCGGGCGACAGTTCGTCGGGCTACAATTTGCGTGTCATATTCGTCCAAGCCTACTCAATTAAAAGCAGAATAATCAAATCATGTATTTTAAATAATTTATTATTCATATAATATTTTTTGCCTTGGACCTGCCATCTGCAGAGCACTCGATTGATATATGGATTGTGTGCAATGTGTAATTAAGTTACAAAACTTTTCATAATTTCAAAATTAATGTATTTTTATATAAATAAATAAAAATGACTCTCAAGATAATTACAAGCTGATGTAAAATTCAACCACAAATGACCAAAAACGACCACAAGGATTTCAGTAATCAAATCATTATTTTATTTTGAAAAATTAATTCCGCCTGACGAATTGTCACCAATCCGTACTAAACGGATACATCACATAGATATTCAGAGGTGGCGTCAGATAAATAGATATCAGGATTAGATGCTGAAACAATAAATGTAGACCAATGAGACAGCCCACACACAACTATCGAACCACTGGCTGACCCGTGTGGTACAGTGGTTACAGATTAAACCAGAGTCGGAGAACCATGAACCTATGGGACGAGTCGGATATTTAGCCAATGTGCTACAGGTTCAGACACAGGAAACACAGCTAATTAATGCTCCAATCACAAAGTACAATTGCAAGGCAAATGGGGGGGGGTCTCTAAAGACAATTGAGGGGACCTGAAAAATATATCATTTAATCGGGAATTTTAATATTTAAGGAGACGGCTCCTTGTAATTTGAACACTGCAGCAAACACGCAGAGACGTAGGGAAAGATACAGTTTCATAGAGACTGACATACACAAATATATCTACACATATATATCACAGAGAGAGTTAGCTCGCTAGAGTCCGTTAACAAATAAATGATCAACACTTCCTTCACATCACTAGACAGTATGCAGGACTAGCTTATAATGAAAGAGATAGAAGATTTTACTATATTCCATACTAGACCACCACTATTAAGTTAAACAGAGTTCTAATTTGTAATGACATGGGATAGGAGACTTTCCTATTGCTCCCTCTTTCATTTTATTATATCACATTATTATCTCAATTTCACAAAATTTATATTAGCAAATAGAAATCGTGATATCAATTATTTTACATAATTATTATAACAATTTTTCCAATATATATTGCACAAATATTGAACACAATAACTTGTCATATACTAACATGAATTATCACGTAAAAATGTTAATTAAACTGGTGAGAGAATATTATATTCTTAGTAATGTGTGCCATTGATAAAAACACTAAAAAAGTGTCTTTGTTGGATTCCCAGTGGCAAACATTACACCAATAATTAATTATATTACAAACTCAAACACATGCTCCTCTGCATATCGATACGGTCTTGGTTGAATAGCATAGTCGGTAACACGCTTACTCGGTAAACAGGATGTCACGGGTTTGAATGAGTTTGAGCTAGGTTTTTCTCTGACAGTATCATTCAATACAAAAACAGGTCTAGTGGCCTACTGTGAATTTAACTTATGTTTAGCTTAATACAGCGGTGGGGAAAAAAGGCATTTTAACCTGAGATTTTGGCCCGCCGAGACTTCAGTTTTTGGCCCGTCATCCTTCAGTTAATGTTGTATCATAGGTTTCACAAACTTTGTCCTGCAATGCCACATTTTGAATTAGAAATCTGTTTTAACAACAGAAATAGGACATATTGACGATGTGAAATCTGAAGTTTCGAAAAGTGAGCCCTTGGATAATTTTTTTTAATCAGTGACCCGTGGATTTAAAGTTTGCTCACTGCTGGCTCAATATGTGCAAATTGCACAAGAAAGCATGTATAAAAATCACAGCCGTATGTCGTGAACAGATACACGCATGCATTCGCACACACACATACAACAAGCCCTACATGTACATGTAACTGAGGCATTCTAAGCATACAACAAGCCTGCCATTAATCCTAGTGGTCAGTTTATCTAGCACCTCTACTCTATCTTCACACATACTCACACATACACACACACATACAACAAGCCCTACATGTACATGTACTGAGGCATTCTAAGCATACAACAAGCCCTTCCATTGATCCTAGTGGTCAGTTTATCTACCACCTCTACCCTATCCTCATCAGGCCAGTAAGCCTGTATAGTGTCTGAGAAGTAATGCTGCCCATTGATGCCCCCCACCACGTACACACACTCCCCCACCTCACAACTCTGTGTCACCGCCCCGGCCTCTCTCACGCTCATCGTTGCCACGCAAACCGTCCACGCGGCAACCGGCGGCGCAAATATTTCTATCGTAACCACGGCAACGGGGAAGCCGTATGAGTCTTCTATGTTACCGCCGACGACAAACAAGCGTCCATTAGATTCTATCATACAGTGGTTGCTACGGGCTGTGAGGAGCGGGGGTTCTTCTCTCCATTCCTCTGTGGTAGGGTCGAATGAGAGAACTGTCTTACTGCGGATATAAACAACCAACAGAACGAGAAATTGTGGTAGTAAATATATAATAATTTATTTTAGTCATTTCAAATGATGCATAATTGCTAACTTTGATTATACTAGCAAATAAAATCAAGCATTTAACAATTCGAAGAGAATATACTAGCATAGAAATTATTATACAAAACTTTAGATATCAAGTTTATTAACGACACTATTTAAAACAGGGAAATCAGTTACAGATTGTTCTTAAACTGTAGCTAGCAGTCTGTGAAACAATGACATACATTAATGCCAAACTTCATTTCACACAGATCTTCCTGATTGTGTCACAAGCTGACCAAGTCAATCCATAGATTGTCTATATATTCAACGTATACTGTTGTCATGCACGCTTATCAGAGTTCTGGCGAGACTTAGTTAAGAGTGCACTATATTAAGTTTGTGGTCAGCTGATTTATAAATGGGGAGATCGGGTGACTGACATCGGTTGAGTGTTCGCCTCAGAAGCAAGTGATCCGTGAACAAATCCCAGGGCAGCTAAAAAATGAATAACCCAGGGTGTCTGGTAGGTATTTCGTGAACCTGCGTTAGGTGCATCGCCATGCTATAAAAAGGTAAAAGTACAATAATAATGGAGTGGTTAGAAATTAAACACAAGACCAGAAACTAAGAAAGGAAACTAGCATGAGAGTTCTTTCATTTGTATGACATATATGAATTCTACTAGTAATACTAGGTACTTAACACACTCACCTGTACCCGTCAAACTGCTGCCCGCCAGATATATAGATACGTTTGCCACACACGGCGGCAGCGTGCCCGTAGCAAGCGTTGGGTAGAGAGGGGCAGAGACACCAGTCGTTCTCTGCTATACAGAATCTCTCTACACTGCTTGACATGGACATCTCGTCCTGTCCCGCCACTGCGTACAAACTGCCACTGAACGATACCATAGCAAAGTCCTTACGTGCCTCATTCATAGCACACACCTCAAACCAGGAGTCAAAGCGTGGGTCATACCGGAAACATCGTGCCTAGAATAAATAAACCAGATCAATTAATCAATCAATCAATCGATGCACATTTAAATCTATTTTGTATCCAATAACTATGAAAAGCTTGTATTAGTGCGAGGGTTGAACCTGAAACCTCAATTTACAAGAAAGCCGATTAACGAGGCTGAACTAAAGTACCATAGGCTTCTGATGGCACAGCACTTCTGACATACATAGCACGTGTGTCTGCTTTAAAGAGTTCATTAAATTGTTTTGCATTCAACGTACTGTATAATATCATGTCCTGATATTGGCAACATCCTGACATCACCTTCGGGTGAGAAACCAGACGTTAAATCTTCATTGATTGATTGATTGATGTAACTAGATTTTGGTGTTTAACAAATCTTCAAATCACTGATAGAATACCGAGTGTGCACAATTTGATCAAATTCACTCACAGTCGTAAATATTTTAGAAATACAGAGTTCTAGCAAAACTCCATCTCTCGGTATAACGTATCCCAGCAAGGTTACATGGGATTCGTGTAATGCTTTATAGACCTGAGATGAAAGAGAGTCAGAGGAAGACCAAGAATTGAAATATTGGGTGAATGAATTGATAACTGGATCATATGTGGACATGAAAAGAAGGACTGAGGATAGAGAGGTATGGAAACGTTATATGCCATGGACCTGCCGTTTGACAGTATGTACACTGAGAGAGAGAGAGAGAGAGAGAGAGAGATACCTGAGATAGCTTACCGTTGCGATCTCGTTCTCTGTGTTGTCGTACTTGCCCCCACACACGTACATAAAGTTGTCTATGACGCACACGCAGGCGTTGTACATCGGCACGGGAATGTCTCGTAGGAAGAAATGTCGGCCCAGGTCAAAGTCATAGCACTCTAAGTTCTCATCATACAGCATTATCAGGCAGTTACGCTGTGATCTCACCTGTTACAGCAATAAATCAATCAATCAATCAGTCAATCAATCAATCAATCAATCAATTACACAATAATTAAAACTGCAAAATATATCAACTAAACAATCAGTCATAAAAATTCCAAAAGGCAATTTAGATATAATTATATACACTCTGAGTCAAAAAAATCCATGTGCTCTGTCTTGAAAATGTACGCGATTGAAGATGTTCAGTTTCAGCATGTAAATCGCTACAGAATGCTTATACAGGTAGGCCTAAAGTCAACAGTCACAGAATATGCTCAAAATATCCTCCTTTGGCGAGAATATAAGATCTGATAACGCTTCAACTCGTCTGCGGTGTTTATTTTCTATTGTAATTAATAGAGTTACTTGGCGATGTCTTATAGCAAATTTCACCCTGATTCAATTGATGCAAGAATTTTTTTAATCGGTTTATAAATGGCGAAGTTATGGGCGAAAGTCTGCGCACATGGATTTCTTTTTACTCAGAGTGTATATATCAGTATCATTAACACGTGAATAAAATAATGAGCAACATTTGCTCTCGATCAACAAAATCAATGATTGAACCACAAACCCCCCTGTGCCCCCATGCCTCCCATCCATGTGACAGCGGTTTAGCTACCACATCCAGTATAAACTGTGTCTCGAAAAAATAAAAGAACAAGCAACAGAACCTGTGTCCTAGCAGAGGTTGTTTGTTGACTACTATGTGATAGTCCTTGGCCTCACACAAGAGCTCAAAGCGATAGTACACAGTCCTACCTGTATCCTAGCTGACTGGAGAACAGGTTGTTTGTTCACTACTATGTGACAGTCCTTGGCCTCACACAGGAGCTCAAGAGATAGTACACAGTCCTACCTGTGTCCTAGCTGACTGGAGCAGAGGTTGTTTGTTGACTACTATGTGGTAGTCCTTGGCCTCACACAGGAGCTCAAAGCATCTCTCGTTACTCCTGATCATCTCTATCCTGCTCACCTTCTCCACAAGCTCCTCCCCTGACAACAGCGGCAGCCGCACCTTACCCAGTAGTGCCGCTATGTGCTGCTCCCGCTCCCCTGCGTCGTGCTCGACCCACTGCAGCACAAACTCAAACAACCGAAACTCGCTTGTCACCACCAATGAGTCCTCACTCAGCAGTGACACGAGCTGTGAGCACGACAGTTTATTTAATTCTAGGGTTTCCCCGAGAGACTCAAAGTGTTTTAGGATAAATCCACGAACTTCCCCCTGAGTGGCGTCGAGTGAGTAGAGTTCCGCCATCTTGAGAATCTCAACGGCGTTAGACACGTCGAGCACATCGTCTAAGAACTGTGCACATAGTTGTATAGCATCCTGTACCTGTGAGTGAATCAATCAATCAATCCATCAATCAATCAATCAATCAGTTAGATACGTCTAGCACATTAGTTGTATAGCATCCTGTACCTGTGAGTGAATCAATCAATCAATCAATCAATCAGTTAGATACGTCGAGCACATCGTCTAAGAACTGTGCACATAGCTGTATGGCATCCTAGACCTGTGAGTCAATCAATCAATCAATCAATCAATCAGTCAATCAATCGATCAGTTAGACACGTTTTGTATATATAATTATATATCAATTTAAATCAAAATCAAATTGAACTCTAGTTAAATAGAGTTCATTGACTACACTTGAATAATAATCTACAAATCTGATGTATACAGGCCTGAACCACTACATGCCACACAACATTTGACATTTGCACTACTAATCGAGCAGCGCTGCAAAGTGCAACCTATTATTTCCAACATTCGTTTTCAAATCTACAATGAATGAAACTAAATGAAATGAGTGACAATACAATATATAGAAAGAGATCTGACCTGTAGATGAGAGGCGGCCGCTAGGACTTCCTCCACTGTATCGATGCCTAACTTGAGTTGACCGCTGTATGCAAACTCTACCACCGCCTGTAACCCTACGCTACTTACACCTTGTAGTGCCACACAAGGCTCCCTACTCTCTCTCATCTCACCGGTAAACATTGCTCTGAAGTAGTCGCTACACGCTACGAGCACCGCTTTATGAACCCACATCTCCAGTCCACCGGCGATCAGCTTACAGTCACACAACAATCCCGAAGATCTCAGAGAGTTCAGTCCCACCAACATCTTGCTGCCGTACTCCAGAGACGTAAGGCAACGGTACGGGGTGGTGACGGATTGGGCAGTGGTGGAGGAACTGGTCGAGTAGCTGAGTGACGGGGTGAGGTTAGCGACGCAGTGGAGGTTGCAGTGGCGCTTCCTTGTAGCAGAGTGACGTTGTGTTGTAGACATCGTGACACTAAGAATCACCGTAAAGTGTCACTGAAATAGTTCATGAAACTTCGCAGAAATGTATTCATATACTCTTAGTCCAATCTAGCGTAAAACAAATATCAGGAAAATAGGATTAAAACATTTTTTTAAATGTCAGATCTATGTTAATTATATATCACAACCAATTGCTTGCGAAATATATTTATTTCTAATAACATTACCGGAGAATAACGAAATGTTAAAATCTACATGCTAGTCTACATGTAGATTCAATACAACAGTACAATCCAGTACAATCATTGCGTCAAAGCCGTCAACTATCAAAAGGATACTTCTATTTATTGTTTTATTTGGCTCCAGAGTCCGGTGTCAAGCAAAATATCATGAATATTATTGTTAGTGTCACCATGACGCGCACCGAGCAACTCATTATCACAGATATCAGAATAATTATCTGAGAGCTGAAACAACAATCAGAGTTCCACTGTCGTCCATGACAACATCAAGCAGGATAAAACCAATAACAATCAATTATTTTAATAATAATAATAAAAAATAATAAAAAATAAAAAAAGAAGCTTCCCTTCCTATATACTTATGAACATTTTTAGAAAAACGTTGTATAATGTTGATGTAGTCGTTCACTTAGCTACAAGATGATTGATTGTTTGTTATAGTTAAGATATATTATATGCTTTTAATCCTTATAATTAATTATAGATATATTATATGCTTTTAATCCTTATAATTAATTATAGATATATTATATGCTTTTAATCCTTATAATTAATTATAGATATATTATATGCTTTTAATCCTTATAATTAATTATAGATATATTATATGCTTTTAATCCTTATAATTAATTATA
>JAQFZF010002680.1:0-12141 GCA_034695365.1 Enchytraeus norvegicus
CTATATAGTTTATCAATTTGCCTATTGAAGGAGAGATCTGAAGAGAGAATAACTCCTAAGTCAGAAATAGTATCAACACAGGTCAGAGGATAGTTGAAAATGGAATATTGGAATTTTATGTGGGCAATTTTAGTGTAGAAAGATGACTTTATAGCGAATTGTCTAGCGTTTTAAAACGGGCAACTTATATTAATTAGTAAAAACAATTATTGCGGTGTTTAAAAATCTTATCCCGTTTAAATAAAATCAATCTGTTTTGAAAAGAATGATGAGACAAATTCGCAATAATATTTCAGTGAATGCGAAACGGTACTTGGTAGCAGGCTTGCTGATAAGCAGAAGGCCAATGGTTCTAGTTCAGCCCTAATTTAGTTTATTCTAAGGACCAGTTCAACATGACTTGCCGACTGTATTTGAGTGGACCAGTAACTGTTTGGGTTGCTTGTGCGTTTCTGGAGACGTCCCTGATATCGTCGTAAAGGTAAAGGTTGTGTGCCATATTCGTTCGTTACCGAACGTAGGCGCAGAGCTAATCCCAACCCTGAGCGATTGCAGCACACAGGCGACAGAGTCATTAATCTGACGGTGAGGTTGCCAGCCCTTCTCTATACAATCCAATTTTGATAATTAGATCATATACGCCAGACCTGTGGTAACCTTTGCAATCATCCGAAGTAGTCACCTACTACGAACTAATTGCTACCAATTATCCGACCCACGAAGGGATGGTGGGCTTGGTTGACCCGTTGTACATGCGAGATTTTAATCTCTGATTGACTCGACCGGGAATCGAAACTCGGACCACCTGCGTAAAACTCGACACAAACTGGGTGGCGCGGTAACCAAATGAGCCAAGGAGACGTACTATCGATATAGATATACATAGATATAGGTATAAATATATTATAAATATATAATAAATATATTTAAATAAATATATAATAAATATATATAGATATAGGTATAACTATATTATAGATATCGTCGTAATATGATGAAAGAGACATGAAACGAAAAACTAGCGATAGAGAGTTATGGAGGAATTGGACTCCAAGGACCTGCCACTTGGCAGAGCACTAGATAGATAGATAGCTCAGCTCAGTCGGATAGATTTGTGAGCATGAAGTTCAAATGTGAGAGAAAATAAAATCATGAAGCCGGCAAAGATTCCTTAAATTGTGTTTTGCTGCAGCGCTGAGAAGCATAGTTACATAGACACACAGAGATGATAACGCACACAGTCAGGAATAAATAAATAATTAGATGTGCAGAAATATCAAGCGTATTGTGACAAAACCCGTAATTTGCTGCCTTCATCGACGAGTATGTCTTCAGGTTGAAAATCAAACGCTAAATGATTCAATCTATGGTTATTGGTTTTATTAATTCACTTTTAAATCTGATACTAATCGCGCTGGAGATTCGAGTGCCAGGTTTTCTCAGAATGTCCTGTAGAGGGACTGAATGAAAGTCCTCCTCCTATTCAGCACTCCCAGAACGTATTCGTGACACTGCTTGTGTGTACAGCACCGGACGGTGATTGTTGTTATTAGGCGAGCCGGCGGCATAAAATATGCGGTCTCTCCCCCCTCCCCCCATCGTCTATATCTATTCCACAATCTCTCCATACCCTCCCCCCCACTCGCCCCGGACTGTGTCATCAAACCTAGAGGCAACAGGATAGTGATATACGGAGTATGAGACTCGAAGATAGGTCGATAGATATTGTCAATCTGCATCTCGATCAGGTGGCAGGTTTAAGACGCAAATTCATACACATAGCTTTAACAATTTTGTTTTTACAATTTCGTACTTTTATGAGCATGCTCAATTGCTCATAGACCCGGCTGGATGGAATAGTCGGTAGCATAGTTAACCGATAAGCAGGAGGCCACTGATTATAGTTCCAGTTGTATGTCGTTCTAGTCATTAAATCCTCATTGCATAGTATTGTATTGTATGCACTTGTGCGTATCTGACGGTATCCTTTTGATACTTAAAACCAGCGTTAAACTTTGTTCTTTCACAAAATCAATTAACTTAATATCAATTAATATTCAGTGACAATCACGTAATTTGTTGTGATAATAACATAGTTTGTTGTTATCACACAACGTTTTTGTTTTACCACATCATAACTTGATTCTACATAACATATACAATGTCATGTTAACTACGTGCAGACTACCTTATAGATGACGATACCAAACTCATACTTGGCTTTAGCATAACCGCACCAGGGAATAATTCTCGATATCCAGTGTTGTCTAAGTTGTATTTTTCGACATAAACAGATACAACATATATAGATAAACAGATATTCTGTATATAAAGAATCAGATAGATGAGATAGAAACTGGTGTGAGACTGTCCATGATTGAACTGCTGTGAGACAGTCCATGACTGAACTGCTGTGAGACAGTCGATGACTGAATTGCTGCGAGACAGTCCATGACTGAACTGCTGTGAGGCAGTCCATGACTGAATTGCTGTGAGACAGTCGATGACTGAATTGCTGTGAGACAGTCCATGACTGAATTGCTGTGAGACAGTCCATGACTGAACTGCTGTGAGACAGTCCATGACTGAATTGCTGTGAGACAGTTCATGACTGAACTGCAGCTGCAAACGAAATTCGATGTTTGAAGATATTCTTGCATCCTGAAGTACAAGCACGTCATTTCCGATCATCAAATAGATTAACCTATTGTTAAATAATAGCTCATTGTGGGTCTGTACATCCGCCCACCCGTCACCCCCACGGCATAAAATATGAACTCCTGATGAGCACATGAGAGCAACGGGTGCAGCTGTGGACTTGCCAAAGAAAAATCGACATGTTATTGTGACTAAGTGACCAACATTGAAATAAAATATATCTGAATTTGTGATCGATTGTTGAAATGATAAGTGTGGAAATATCAGAAGAGGAAGAATCAGAAGAGGCATAGAGAATTTAATTTAGAAATGCTTGTATGCGTCTCGCCAATTTTTTTCTCATTTTCCCATCCTCTCGTTTATTTTGTTTACCCCTGTAATCATTCGGGATAGGGATCAGCTCCGCGCCTACGACCGGTAACGAATTTGGCACACCATCGTTACCATTTACCCCTGCCCCACTCTACAAAACAATCTCCCAGCCTCTGTCAACGTATCGCACCTGATTTAACTCAGGAGCATCTCTGTCAAAAACTATTTCCACTAAAACACTGATATCCTAACTACTATTCCACCTCTGACTGTCATGGATGGCGATATTTCATAGCTGGATATCTGCCGGTCACGGATCGTCGTATGGAATAAATCTTGGACTAGTTGTATCTTGTCCATCCGGAGCCAGCGCATTTCATTAGCCCGCGGCGTCAGGGGGTTAATTGTAACGACATTGCGGTAAGAAATCTTACTCCAGCCTACTTCGAGTTACCTACTTTGGTTATTTTCATAAATTAGCTCAATTTTGGACCATTGGGTTCACTATGACATTCATGACAGTAATTTTTGATTTAATTAACTCAATTAACGAATTTAAATTAAGTGGAACATGTAAATCATATTGCAAGTAGATATATAATTTATCTTATTAGTTTTGCATTGATCGTATATTGCAAGTAAAATAGAAGATTAGGCTACTAAAATCAGATTATTACATGATGTGACATAAAGATTAAAACGACATTCTGAATAACGCAGTATTTTTTTATCAAATAACATTTATTAGAAACTCACTTTAGAAAGTAAGACATGTAGTTGTTACATGTCTCTTAATTGTTACTTCGCTTCTAAGGCATCGTATGCTGAAATTTAGTTTCACAATAATTAGATTAACGCTTTGATTTTACTCCAATTATAAACCAATGCCTGAAAGTATAGCCTATACGATAAGACGATAGAGTAGTACTACATTCTCGACATCTCCACTCCTACACATCTCATTATACAGACACTTGTGGTTATGTAACACTGCATGATCACACATGTAGATTCTCTAATTAACAATAAGCGGAAAATGAATGTTTATTAGGCCTAAGATGTGTTTTTATAAGAAAGTTAAGCTGGAAGGCAAATGAACACATAGTTCAACGAAAGACTAATCGAACAACAAATCAGCGACGCAGTAAGTAAGTAAAGTTACAATTCTATGAAGTTATACAACGTGTAAGCATTATAGTAGCAAACAGCTTTAAGTTGCGGTTGAATGTGCAAAAAAACATATAGGCCTATAGACTTCCTAAAAGAGGTATGAAAAAATGAGATATGCCAAAAACAATTGTTTTTGCCAATATACACATTAATAAGCATGACTGTGATATAGTCAATCAATTATATTCTGTAACTCGACTTTAAATATCACTTTATACAATGTACATGTACAGCATTGTAAAAAGGTAAAGGTTGTGTGCCGTATTCGTTACCGAACGTAGGAGCGGAGCTGATCCCGATCCTGAGCGATTGCAGCACACAATCATGACATAGTCATTAATTCAACGGTGAGGTCGCCAGCCCCACTCTATACAGTCCAATTTGATAATCGGATCATATAAGCCAGACCTGTGATAACCTTCGCAATCTTCCGAAGTAGACACCTACTACGTACTAATTGCTACCAATTATCTGACCCACGAAAGGATGGTGGGCTTGGTTGGCCCGTTGTACATCCGAGATCTGACTCTCTGATTGACTGGACCGGGAATCGAAACCCGAACCTTATGCGCAACAGTCGACACAAACTGGCCGACGCACTAACCGAATGAGCCACGGAGACGTGCTCATAGCATATATGAGACTCATAGCATATATGAGACTCATAGCATATATGAGACGTGTGCATATAGCATTGTATGTCAGTTATATCGATTGAAAATAGAGATGCATGATTTTGTTTCAAGATTTTACCAATATTATTGTGGCAAAATTACTTTTACACATCTAATTCGTGGTGCTGTTGATTAACACACACTCTATTTTTCTATGTACCGTGTCCGCTCAGGACGGAGGTGATCATTATCGACATCACTCTCTATGACCTTCCAACATCGTCATCTGCTAAAGAACTGGCGTTAATTTTATATTGATTGATTTATGTGATTGGATATATTATATAAGTCACGTCGGAATCTAAGTGAGATAAAAAATCAAGAGATTTGTTTTGCCTCGTGACGGATCCTTAAATTTAAATTTATAGCGGATTACTAATGGCCGCTCTAGGAGGGGATAGATCCACGGATTAGAGCTAGTGGTTGATATTAGAGGATCGTCTGGAGAGTAATAAAAGTACAACCACGCTGTGAATCCTCAATCTCTCTCTCCTCTTCTCTCTCTCTCTCTCTCTCTCTCTCTCTTTCACACTGTCTCTCTTTCTCGCTATTTCACTCTCTCTCTCTCCTTCTCTCTCTCTCCCTCTCTTTCTTTCCTTGTCTCTCTCTCTCTCTCTCTTTCTCTCTCTCTCTATCTCTCTCTTTCGCTCTTTCCGTATATTTCGATATCTTTGTCTGTCTTCCTTTTCTTGACTCGCGCCTTGTCAACCGTTTTCTTTCCACGTTAGTATCAGACAGTTTCTTTGTTATACGAAGCGAGATGGAAAATTGAGCTTTCTTACTTATTTTAATATCTTAACTTTTAAGCAGGTCTGTCTAGTTATAGAGATTAAAGGACTTACTACAAGTCTAGAATATATAGTAATATATATAATATATATATATAATTTTGCGAATAGCTCTCGATTCTCTCATCCATCTAACAATCTTTTTCTTCGTCTTTTTCTCCTGCTGGATACATCTTCTTATCAGTGCGTTCAACTTTACAAATCTGTGCCTGATGGTGTTTCTTTTCAAAGACTAACAAAAAGAGCAATGATATTTTACCTGACTCGTTTGCAAGAAATCTCTGATAAATCACTGACTCCACGGCTGAGGTATGAGGAACTGAGTGCTGAGAAACCAAGACTGGAGTTTACGTAACGCAGATTACGAGTGGATAAAATAAATTTACCTAAAACTGTCACATTAAGAAGTCACCTAAAGGAGTCATCCAATAGAGTTATACTAAAGAATGATCTGACCGAGTCCGTCTAGATTCTAGATGAAGGAGTTTAAAAAGTCACACTCGTTTACGTAAAATGTCTACTGAAAGAGCCATCTAAACGATTTATCTAAACGAGTTACGCTGTGGCCTCTAGGAAGTAACTCAATAAGGTTACAGCAAAAACTGATTTTTTTAGATGACTCATCATTTTTAGTCATCTAAAAGAATCACTTACAGATATTACATGGACTTAAAGACTAGCCATAAAATTCAAATTTCATTAGTCAAAAGTAACATCACTTAACTTTTCTTACCTAGTGATTTTTGTTCATTGTTAATTAGGCACCAAGAGTTACTGTTTGTGAACATTACTTTTATTGCAATTGTATGCCTGTATACTGTAAACAGTGATTCTCACAGGGTTGTGTAACCCTTTTTGGTGTCTAATAAAAAAAGTTAAAAAAGTAGTCCATGTGCAGTTGCACCGGCTGAAGCAGCTTGTGATTGAATTCATCATTTAACAACAAAACTTGTGCATACGTGTAAGCTTTCCTATCGGTATTATTTAAGATTCTTAATACATGATAAATTTGCCCTATAGACGTAGGCCTCTTAGTCTTGAGAGATTTGATGTTCTTATTGCGGGTTGGACATGGGCGCTACCAGGGAGAACGGGAGGGGCCTAAATAAAAACTATCTTGGACGCTTGTTTTCTTGGCGGCTTGTTTTCTTGGCGGCTTGTTTTCTTGGCGGCTTCCTTTCCCAATAAATAGTATTACTCTTAGTGAATTTACTTTCTACCTCTTTGAGCAAATAATATTATGTGCAAGAAATAAAAGACGAGACCGGAAACTTGCCGACAGGCAGCAACTGAATGTGACAATAGAAATATGACTATTGAATCTAACAACTGTATGTACAAAATATAACATTTGCACTATTTGAAAAAAAGGGGGTCAAAAACGAATAATTGTGTCGGCTTGGAGAAAACCCAGGCTTGCTGCAGGGCGAATAATATATAATATTGTAATGCGTACTTTTATTTTCATATTTGTGAAAGTTAATTTATTGAAATGTAGAGAAAGAAGAAGACGAAATCCGCGAGGCAGACCTTGATCTTGCGGGGTTTGTTTACTTTGGAGCTGTGACGTAGACTTCCGGGGTCACAGCCATCTTTCTCTGATATCATCTTCTGATTCCAAATTAGGCAGATTCCGCCTAACTTTAGTATTGAGACAGAGAGGTGTATCACACAGCTGATCCTAATCTAAATTATCCGTATCGGGCCTTCGTCGCCATTTATAGGACTTAGGTGTCCGGTGGTTTAAAGAGATAGTTTATTATAACACTAGTCCGGTACCAACGAGGAATTCAGATAGTTTTCCCGTGGACTATAACACAAAACAAGGGCTTGTTTTGTTGGTTACTATCGCGCTCTAAAATTGACTAAAATTGTCAAGTCGTGGAATTATAGGATACGCTCCTATCTACTATCTGTAACTATTTTTATTTTGTTCTGTATAAAGAATATTTTTAGTTTAATCGATAATTATTTGAAGAACTTTTAACTAATCATTTATTTGACTAATTTGTGTGCACTTGTATTCGTGTAATAATTGCTAACCTGAATAACTTATTTTATTGCCCTGTGTGGTAAACGAAGCTGGGCTAAAAATATGATAAAATTTATTTTTATACCTTAAAAAAAGAAGTATGGATAACAGAAGCATTTAAAATTGATCTCTTGTACTCTGCAATGCCATGTCGCTGAAAGTGCCGCGGAAGCATATGGCGTTGTAGCGTTGAATCGCCATGGACAGCCGCTGCCACAAAAAAGACTTTTCGCGGTTGTCGCCGGTGATGGCATGGGTCCTCCTGCCAATGTCATCTATAAAGTCGGTGCCGCAGAGTTGAAGGGGCCCAGGGTCTCATCATCATTATTATTATTATCTATTCGGTCATATAAAGTTGCACTATTCGGACAATTAGAGATGCACCAAATTTAATATTCGGCCTAATACGAAGCGCAAAATTCGTATTTGGCCGAAATAATTAGTCTTAAAATATACTATTCGGTAGGCCTACAGTCCTATCGTAGATAAGTAGCACACAATAGCATATATAAATTACAATACAATAATTACAATATAATAAATTACACAATTTGTTGCAGAAATCAGGGAAATGGCACGTAATGAATTGCATGTTAATTAATATCGTCAATAGCCTACTAATCCGCTCAATTAATATATACATGTAAATGGAAAAGATTTCCATATGATACTTAGCTGCTATCATAATTAATTAATCATGATTAGAATATTTTAATATTATCATTAAGGTCACTTTTTCATTACTCGTGCAGATGGATCTAACCCAATTGATATAGAAGTGGATTGCGCAGGCTACCCAGGTAGTAAGACAGTAATTATTCTATACTAGTGAATAGGCCTTTGATAATCGCTTTCTACAGAACATTTCGCAAATGTTGATTCTTTTGGGGGGTGGAAGGGAATTCGCCTCCCGGGTGCCTCCGCTCTGCTCTACTTCTCTTATTCATTCGCTCTGATGCAGACCTACAGCGCAGACAATGATCTACACACAAGACAGTGACTTACAGTAGACAATCAACCCGAGCATGGTAACCTCAATCCTATGCTGTAGCACTTCTTCACTGTAAAGCTGTAAGGCGTAACGTGCAAATGCGCAACGGCAGAGCGGAATTATGTATGGGATATATGTATTATAGTCCACCGTAACGCAGAGTCATGATAGCGTAGATAACAATGTTAGATTTTACTATAAGAATATAACTTCCGTTTCGTCACTTGGCCAGTTCTCACGGTCAACATCAAATTCACTATGTTGCAACTCTGAATTTAATTTTAATTGCATTTACTGCCTTTCATTCTAATATATTAACTACAATTTTATCATCATCAATTGCAAATAGAACTTATCTCAGATAATGAATAAGGTAAATGCAGACCTATATAGGTCAGAATTGACACTACGGTTTCAGAGCTGATCCTGTTTCGAAGCGCTTGCAACACACACATGCAAAATTGGCATTAATCTAGGGGAAGACTGCAGCAACAGAATCATACATCAAATCCGTTTTCACTGCAGATTCTTGGCAGCAATGAGCTAATACGATATAATTGCATCCGAGTGACCGACTTCAAAAGAAGCGGAGGACTTATGTTGGCCAGTTACACATCCGATATTTCATTCTGTGATTCCGAGTAAATATCGATTGGATGGGAATTCGAAATCTTCGGCGCAGAGTTCAAAACAACTAATTGGCTGACGCTCCAATCGGGGCAACAGAAACTTTTAATTGTTTCAAAGTATAATACTTGAATACACAGTATTGTGCAAAATGTTATGAAATACGATGTTTAAGATTTCACCAGAAACCTGAGTATATCGGCGGTGGACATGTTTCGCTTGTATATTGACGGAGTGTTGGACACGACGGCTCAGTTTAACATTGAAGCGAGTGCCACGTCTCAAGTTATTATCAACAACGTCACTCACGTCATTGCTGTTCACGGTACGAGTTTTGCTTAACGTGGTCGCTCAATATAATCAAAATAACGAACAGAATGGTATTTATCACATTTTGGAATTGAGTCAGTTCTTGCAAAGTATGTTTTTGAGTGTTCAAATGAAAGTAGAACATACTTGAACATGCGTAATTAGTCGCTTTGAGTACGTGCAGTTTAGAACAAATCATATAGGCGTGGATTCATTCACCTTCCTTGTAATGAGCCAGAGCCTGCTCATTACTATCTATTTTGATCTAGTCTATTTTGATCGGAATTTCTCTTCTTCTCTTTCTCTCTGTTCTCTCGCAGACTCTCCTCTGTCTCTCTGTCTCTCTCTCTCCCTCTCTCTCTTTCGCTGTCTCTTCTCTCTCTCTTCCTTATTTAAAAATCTCAAACATGCCTAATGCCGATGATAATACAGTTCTCAGATCGCAAATCGAATACCATCCTGTGCAAAAAGTATAGGTAGGCTTATTAGAAACAAAAGACGAAGATGCGTGAGGAAATCTGGTCCTAATTTTGGTATTTGTGTCGGTACAGTATTATTCAGAAGAATATAACTTTTGATTAAAATCACAAGTCCACACGATAATTTTATGTTTTATAGCTAAGGCGTGAGAGTTTGAAAATTAGAGTTAGAAATGTTACGTTTAGTGATAATAGACATTTCTTCGTTAATAATCGGATAATCGGATCTGACTGAAACAAATGTCATGAATGCAGTGGCCTCACATTGTTCCTGACATCGCCTTCGAGTGAGGAAGCGTTAAATTGTCATTGTATTGTACTATATAATATTGTAACCCCCCCCCCCCCAGTTGTCGGAATAGGGGGGGGGGGTGTTTAACTCGACCCCCCACTAACATCCCCCTAAATCCCCGTGATTCTCAACCCTTTTTTCTTCTCAGATCGATCTCCCAATCCCCTCCCCAATTTGATAGACGTAATTGGCTGCATCAATGTTCTTTTATTTAAGCTTTTTTGCAGTATTTATTTATTTATTTATTATATTTATCATATCTATTTTTGAACAACACTCGTGAAGCGAATTATTGAAGAATTTAGAGTTTGTTTCCATCTGACGACGACATCAGGGATTAATGACCTGAGGGGCAGCATGGCACCGAGCCTCCGGCCCCGCAGAGGTCCGAGGCCACGGCCTGGTCGGCGTCGCTGATGCCGTAGCACTGCCCGGGCTTGCGGTGTAGGGTCGAGGGACACGGGTTCGGTTCAGGGACGGGCAGGAAACAATCCCCAGAAGATTGTTCAATAATTATTATAAATAAATAAATAAATATTCTTGTTGCCGTAGACTTAATACTGCAGTTAGGCTTAAATAATGTTATCTGGAGTCTAAGACCCACCATAAGCATGGAGATTATTGTGGATTTTCTATGAGTGGGTTCGAAATTGATCCACCGACAACTGCTCCTGTTGATAAGAGGCGACTGAAGCACGGTTGTTGAGCGTCGACAGCCTTGGTTGATAGCACCATACATCCGGCCTTGCATTGATGACGGTAATGCTCTAATTTCGTAGTTGTTGTTGTTGTTACCAGGATTCACTATAGGGTAGGCTTATGCGGTTGTTAAGGGTTTGCATATGGTATGAGCCCATACAAACTTTGTATTTTAATGAGTCCAATTTATAATAATTTTCAAATCAAACGTTTCTCCCTAAATTTCAAATAGAGCCCCAGCTCCTCCTCCCCCAAATCCGCGTCTGCATCTGTATCAAATCTATACTACATTGACAATATATTCACCATGGGTGCTAATATATTACTTGTAGTACAGATTTGCATATATTGAAATATTAACCAATCACAGCGGTGGAAATAGACATTTCTAAGCCTGTGATTAGTTGTTTAGGGAGAATTAGGGTTGTTTGGTGGGTTGTAATTGGTTCCCGACATATCTGTACCACAGTTCTCTGTAGATGCACCCAGGGTTAAAAGAGCCCTACTTCTATTGAAGCTTCCCCGGGGTTAGCGCGCCCTACTTCTATTGACGCTGCTCCCGGGGTTAAATGCATCTCCTATTGAAGCTGCTTCCGGGGTTAATGCACCCTGCTTTTATTGAAGCAGCTGCTGGTACTGCTGACACATTTCAGCTGCTTGCTTCCTCTATTGCATTGCCTTTCAGCTTTTGCTTTGACAGGTGTAGGCTACAGTATACCGGGTGTTCCAACGCCGTTAGTGGGCGCCCCCCCCCCCTCCCGCGTCTCTCTCCCTGTCCCCCATCGTAAATCATACCCTCCATTTATTTCAGGCAAAAATAACAATAATAATAAAAAATAATAATATAAAATAAATAAATCCTCCAGCTGGCAAATAGTGAATTGTGGGATGGGTCTTAAACAAGCATCTGATGCTTTCTGACCCAGTAGTGTTATGTTATCTTAATATGTCAAATCGCAGTTTGTATAATTTTTGTATATATATTTTAACTGAAATTTTGTCCGACCCCTCTTTTTGAATTTGTCTAATGCTTTTGTTGTTGCCCACCCGAGGATCAGCCGTGGTGTTGACCCCCTCTATCTTCGTCCTTGGGAGCGCTCCTCCAGGGCT
>JAQFZF010002681.1:0-12138 GCA_034695365.1 Enchytraeus norvegicus
CTCTTGAACTCAACGAGTTGTTTGTTGAGATGATCGTTATCATCATAGAGTCTTGAGATCTGATCTGTCAAACTTTTCAACTGCAGCAACTGACTGTACCAATCCTATCAATCAATCATTCAATCAATCATTCAATCAATCAACCAATCATTAAACCAATCATCAATCAACCAATCAACCAATCAATCAATCATGAATCAATCAATCAATCATTATCATCATAGAGTCTCGAAATCTGATCTGTCGAACTTTCCAACTGTAGCAGCTGACTGTATCAATCCTTCAATCAATCAATCAATCATTCAATCAATCAACCAATCATAAATAAACCAATCATCAATCAACCGATCAATCAACCAATAGTTATCATCCTAGAGTCTTGAGATCTGATCTGTCAAGCTTTTCAACTGCAGCATCTGTACCAATCCTTCAATCAATCAATCAATCAAGCAATCATAAATAAATAAATTAACCAATCATCAATCAATCAATCAATAGTTATCATCATAGAGTCTTGAGATCTGATCTGTCAAACTTTTCAATTGTAGCAGCTAACTGTACCAATCCTTCAATCAATCAGTCAATCAATCAATCAATCAATGCCACGATTCATTCCATTCTTAAGGAATCGTTTTTATAAAATCCACAGGGCTGTTTACACCCGGGATAAAAAATGTATCAATCAATCAATCAATCAGTCGTTATCACCATAGAGTCCTGAGATCTCTTCAGTCACTAAATGCTAAAACTGTAGACAGCTGATTGTAAACACAGAGCAGGATTAAGCTAACCACTTAACAGCGAAACCAAGGCTAGATTAATTTATTACTTTCAATTAAATGTCTATTGTTATCTTCCAACATGTACTCAGCTCAGGCTTAACAGGCTGAGCCAAATTTTGGTGCTCATATAAATAAATCGATAAAAAAATTGTGGATTGGTTTAGCATCCCACCAAGATTCTATCGGTGCTCGTTTAGAATCAATACACTACAAGGAAAATATTAAGTCCTGTTCCAAAAGGAGATGTTACAGACGCCACAAGCAATAATGTTGTCAATTGAATTACTAGTCACCAAGGTATCCTTTGGGCCGCGAAATTGACGTTCAATTGGGCTTCCATCACTGAGTTTATGCATTAAGTATAAACATTTAGGTAAACCTATACTTACATTATCCAGAAAACTGTCGATGTTAACCCCTGCAAGTCTCAATTCATTCTCCAGTGCTCTTGACGACATCAACATGGCCGAGTCCACACACCCCGGATCATTCCCTACCTCCTTAAGCCCCCCACACTCCCAATCCAAGTCCTCGCATCTATCCGGCGACATATAGCAATCGCTTAGGTGACCCGGTGAGCAATAACCTTCACAAATGTCGCTCAACTGTGTGTCGCCTGAAAACACACATTTCTTGCACGTCGTGTCGCCTAAAGGTGGACCGTTTGTGTAGTTTTTAGGATCGTAAGTGGAGCCACCTGAATTCAAACCTTTTGAGCAACTTTGAGCGCCTGGAGTGACACACTTAGTGTAGCTCTGAGAGCCGCAGGGGTAACAAATGGCTGTTGCTTCCAACTGATTCTGCAGACAGCAGATCTGGTTTCTGAGCATACTTAATTCTTGTTCAAATTTTGATGGATCAAGGTCCTGTTCTGTCTTTTTGGACTTGACCTTACCTTTTTTCCCCTTTTGGCTATAATCTGCGAATAATTTGTAATCAGTTTCCGATGTCCTGCTGTGCAGTGAGGTTTTAGATCCATGTTCATCATCTGTCTGGGTGCTGATGCTTGTCATCGACTGCGTACTTCTTCTCTTCTTTCTTCTCCTTCGATCTTCCCCTGCCTCGCTCCCCTCCGGACTTCCGTGCTCAGAATCCACATTCGACACAGTCTTACGAGAGTGTCTGTGTCCGGATTTCCGATGCATGGTGGACTTCCGAGTCGAATCTCTGGATTTACTCTCCGATCTGTCTAAATGATTACTAGTTAGAGAGTGATGACTGCCGTCCTGTACCAGGATCTTTACCGACTGTTTTTCCGTCTTCAATCTATCTGATCTCTTGTCGCTCAAAGGAATTGCCTTTTCGGCGCTTACGCTCTCATCAATGCTTATGACACTATCTACGGGGCTTTCGCTGCCAGGAGAATTAGCGTGACTGGACATATTTCTGTCTCTACGTGAAGAGCTGCTTGGTCGGTTCAGAGATTTCAAACCCGAAGGACGCTGGCTAGTAACGTAGGCTTCAGGCTGAGGTTGTTTATCACTAGCAGGCCTACTAGCGCGCCTCTCTACCTTCTGGCCTGCATCACTGGGCCTACTGGTTTTGTTGACAGCACTGCCACGTCTATCCTGATTGGTCGATTGGTTAACGCCTTGAGGCAGGGAGGCAGTGCGAGATGGTGGGGCATGGCCAGGCCTTTCCGGGCAGTAATATAATTTCCTGCCACTGGAAATACTGAGGTCGCTTTCATCCTTCCTCTGCTCAAACAAACACAGCATTTGAGTTTAGATTAACCGTTATCAAGGCAATCTTCCCATTTGGGAATATACCCTACAAGGCCTGTCTGAAAAGTAATCTCCAAGAAATTATTCATTGACCTTAGAGCTACACCCATAGAACAACGTCAGAGACCGAACACCTAGGTGGTGCTCTAACTTCATGATATGCCAGGGTCAGTAAGAGAAGCATTCTGTCGAATTACAGACAAATTTAAAGTGTACAACTGTACATGATTGTATACTTTAGATTATAACCTAGGCCACTTAAAGTACAATTTGCAGACGAGCCTAATTGTAATTCCCAGACCGATAATCAGCTTCATGCCTCCTGCAATTGTACTTTATTCAAATATTATTTTTTCAACTGTTTTGTTTCCTCATAAGCAAAAAACCCACAGAGCTCTTTACACCCAGGGTAAATAAAATATAAGTAAATAATAATAATAATTAATAAAAACATACTGGAGGCCTATCCGTGAATATTCGATAAGTTCCCGCCTTTTCTCCTGTTCCGATGCGGATGTAGTCGCCGTTGTGCAGCCTAGAGGTCGTGCCCTGCACCAGGTTTTCATTGACGTAGGAGCCGTAGCTAGAGTTAAGGTCTCTCAGCACGTAGCTGTCACGTGACATGCTGTACTCTATAACAGCGTGGTGAGTGTCTACTGCACTAGACTGCGAGCACAACAATATAAGTACCTTATCATTGTCCCCTTTAAACATCAATATTGACATTCGTAAGTCTTTAAATTTGTTTTCAAAACAATATTAAAACTTTCTTAGTAATACACTACAGCTTAAGATTTATTATCTGTTCAAACAGTATTTTCACTAAATTAGAACTACATGATAATAGTACTGAATTCTAAGTGTATGCTATGTAAAATGGTGTATCGGTGGTCAGCCAGGTAGGATACTTTTGTGTTCTCACTGGTGGTTTGCATGCTTGTGTGCTTGCTTGTGTTTTTCATTTTCTATTTGCATGACTGTTTGGCTATTTGTCTTGCACATTTTGCCTTTTTGAATTAATAATATAATTAAATAATATACTAAAGCATAGTTCTCTAAGTTGATTATTGATCGATGATGTGCTCATCAGCGTACCCATCCTAACCAAATCAGTGTGGGGAGAGTTGAAATTAAGGAGGAGAGCCTGTTAAAATTCGACATATATTTTCTTTACAAATTACAAACTTTTTTCTAATTATAATTTTGTTATATTTGCTTACAGTGACATTTCTCATGGAGCGAATCGTCAGACCGCAAAACTGACTTTAAATTCGGCTTTAGTCTTTAGCCTTCCAGAGGCGGTCTTTGTAGCCCATACATTAACGGAGCAGCTTTTAGTAAAGGTTGCATACTTACATTGACAGATCACTTGTCAATACACTAGATAACTATTTATGACTTTTTAAGGACACTGTTGTTTGATTGATTAATTAATTGATTGGTAATATAACCTTGAGATTAATGTCACAGAATCTTTAGCAAAGCGGAGAGGGTGATCACTTGTCATTTGTATGACACATATGAGTTATCTATTCCGTCGACGTCCGTAACGACGTCCCTGACATCATCCTTGGATGAGGAAACGGACGTTAAACCTTTATTATTATTATTATTATTATTATTATCTATGGTCCGTCTCTAGGACTCTCTCAGTATCCGGGGATAAGGAAACAGACGTTAAAATGAACTTTGCAACTGTAAAACTACGAGGTTGATCAATGTGATTATTAATTGATTGATCGATTGATTGATTGATTGATTGATTGATAGTTCAATGAACCTTTAGATTTATGTCGCAGTAGTCTCTGCCAATACTGAGTGAACGATTACTATCCAGTAGTATAACCCCGCCACGTGACTTGAGGAAAGCTGGCTTACTGCTATCCATGACAACACCTGGCACTTCTTCCAACAATTTTATTCACTTCTTTATCTACTGCCTACCTCTCTCTTTATCTCGTTCTTTATCAGCTACTTTTCTAATATTTTAACCACTACTTTATCTGCTACTTTATCCGCTACTTTTATCCGCTACTTTATCTGCTACTTTTATCCGCTACTTTATCTAATGCCTTATCTGCTACTTCATCTGCTACTTTATCTGATACTAAGGCTACTTTACCTGCTACTTTACCTGCTACTTTAAATGATGCCTTATCTGCTACTTTATCTGCTACTTTCCCCCTACTTTATCTGCTACTTTATCTGCTACTTTATCTTAGCTGTACATTTTTAGTACAGAAATGTCTAATATATATCGAGCTTATTTACAATATATAATTTGTTATCAAACAATATTCTGCCACAATGACGTCATACATTCTTTAGCTAGAACTCCGGCAATCTGATATTATTCCATCAAACAATTAAATATTATAGGCCAAGATCAGATGTTTCCACATTTTTTCCTACCTGCATTCTGCTCCATACATTTCGAATGTGCTATCTGTCCCATACATTTCGAATGTGCTATCTGCCCCATACATTTCCAATGTGCTATCTGCTTCATACATTTGGAATGTTCTATCTGTCCCATATATTTGGAATGTTCTATCTGCTCCATACATTTCGAATGTGCTATCCGACCCATACATTTAGAATGTACTATCTGCCCCATACATTTCGAATGTACTACCTGCCCCATATATTTCCAATGCTCTATATGCCCCATACATTTCCAATGTGCTATCTGCCCCATACATTTCGAATGTACTACCTGCACCATACATTTCCAATGTTCTATATGCCCCATACATTTCCAATGTGCTATCTGTTCCATACATTTGGTATGTTCTATCTGTCTCATACATTTCGAATATTCTATCTGCTCCATACATTTCGAATGTGCTATCCGACCCATACATTTCGAATGTACTATCTGCCCCATACATTTCGAATGTGCTATCTGCCCCATACATCTCGTATGTGCCATCTGCCCCATACATTTCCAATGTGCTATCTGCCCCATACATCTCGAATGTGCCATCTGGCCCATACATTTCCAATGGTCTATATGCCCCATACTTTTCCATAGTGATAACTGCCCCATACATCTCGAATGTGCTATCTGCCCCGTACATTTCAAATGTGCTACCTGGCCCATACATTTCGAATGTGCTATCTACCCCATACATTTCGAATGTGCTATCTGCCCCATACATTTCGAATGTGCTATCCGACCCATACATTTCCAATGTGTCTTTCTTCCCATATCAATCAATCAATGAACCAATAATTATATTTATAAAGCGCCGCTCTCTGAAAAATGCCACATAGCGCTAATGGACGATAAAAAGTCAAGTAGCAGTGCAGCTAAAATAGACTTAAATGAGTCAAGCTCGAGTATTAATTAATTTTAGGCCGAAGAGCTGTACAGCTTGTTCTTTATGTCAACAGCCGACTTCGTGACTTTATTTACTTATTGGTGGTCAAAAACATTAAATGATTATTATTCATATTAAATTTGATTATGTTTGGTTGTATGCATGACCGAAACTTTTAGACGATGAGTAATAATGTAAGAAGGTGTGTGTGTGTGTGTGTGTGTGTGTTTGTATGAGTGTGTGTGAGAATTAGATTTTGTTTAATGCACTATTTTATGCTATACATGTATAAAGTTTGGCGCGCCTCTTATTTAGTTTACGTTCGAATATTGTTAATGCTGTCTCTATATTACCTGTATTCGTTACGAATAAAGAGATATTTATTAAATTATTATTTGCATTCATTAAATTTTGATGCTAATATTAGGCCTTCATCTATTTACAAACACAGGCCAACTTCATCAGTATTTCTCTAGTGTTAAATTATTATTTCATCAGAACCCCGCGGGTCAATTTCAAAAGTTCGGTGGGTCAAATTTGGTTCGCAAATAGAACTATAATCTAACCAAAGGCTAAGCCAAATTTAACGTCAGCTTCGCCTCCTAACGGTCACATCAGTGACGGACGAGCCCTGTGATTCGAACTGTGAACCTATGGAACTCGAGTCGAGTGTTAAACTAATGTGCTATCAGCTCTGTCAACTGCCTAACAATGTAGCCAACTGATGTTAAAAGTGTTAGATATAATTATATTATCAAAGATGATCATCAAAATGTGGTCTGTGTTTGAGTTAAACGATTCCGTGAAATACTAAATATTACCTAGCGCATGGACCCTCCTTGGTCTAATGACAACATTGCAGGGGACAAACATATGTGCAGTAGACCTGTTTTAAAGTTTATTTGTTGATCACTAAATATTAGAAAGGCCTACGCTGTCTGTTATAGAGTCTGACACCATAATTAAGCAGAGTACTGCAACTTATCAGACGTTCTACGTTGGCTCTGTGCGGTTTCGCTGCAAGGATTCTTGCCAGAGCTGTTGTACGAGTAACGTTAATATAGTGTTTGGAAGCAGCTAACAAACTAACATTTATTAATGTAGGACAAGTTGACAACATATTTATACATAGTTAATTATTCAACATATTCAACTACATATTTTGAAAACTGCACAATTTACAGGCTGACAATACTTTCAATTGCGCAGTTGACTACTGCACAAATTTGCTTTCAACAAGTGCACATTTCTTGCTGACTACTGCACAATCTGTGTACTACTGCACGCTATTGCAAACCCGCAGTGGCGTCTCTGATGTATAAACCGACGTTATTAGATTTTCAGAAAATCTAAGATATATATAGTCTATAATGTACGGCCCCATGACAATATCTAAAAAAATTAACATGTGGGCACAAAAATTTAGCTTTGCCGCTCTTCTGGCTACCCCATTCAGCATAAACCAGAATCGCCCCTGACCAACATTAAACCCATATTGTATGGTTGTATTGGGTGTTGGAATTTAACCTCTTGTAAGTCCAGTGTATAGCGGCTAAAGTGCTAGCTACAAATTAGATACTGCTTCAATACACTAGCTGGTATTAGACCCTCTATTACTATTGAATACGCAATTATTAATACCGTGTCCTAAAATATAGGATTATAGACTAGTAGCTTATTACCAGATAAGCCGCAAGTATATTTTGTTTGTGTTGAAGTCGTTTAATAAGAACTTCAGGTCTCACAAAGCATATAACATTTCATGAGTTATCTCCGCCATTATCTACCAAGTCAAGTGATTCAAAGTTCTGATTTTATCACAGTAGGCCTGACTATCTGCGATGATCTTAATTTCTGCATGATATTGCATTAATTTGTTTGGTTGAATATTATTTTCTATTAGCCCATTCTTCTCTAGCTCTACAGTAATTGGGAACCATGAGGAATCAAAATATCTTGTTAGGTGTTTTCGTTGCCTCTGTTCTGATTGCTTCCATAAGTTGCCTTGGACCCAAGTCACCCAATCACAAATCCGGTAAGTGCTAGTAGAGTAATTGTATTAAGAAAAATTAGAAAATAGTCAATTGCCAGTTACTGTAGGCCTAAACATTTTAACGCAATATTGAGCCCGAATTCAACAACCCATTTGATCACGGCGTAAGCCGTCATCCACTTGCGCAGATCCCGCCGTGGTAGGCCCTCCCAAAACGGGAGAAAGGCTCCTGCTGTTGCAGGAGTAGGAGAAATATGAAAAATAAAAGTATTCACCTACTACGTTCTAATTTCATCCAATTAACAGGATAGTGATGATGTACTTGTTGACCCGTTGTACATCCGAGATTTTACTATCTGATTGACTCGACCGAGAATCGAAACCCGGACCTTTTGTGCAAAATTCTACTCAAACTGGCCCATCGACGCTCTAACCATTGAGCCACGGAGACGTACTTGTCATGTAGGAACCAAGAATACAGAGGAATTCAAGCCGAAGGTGAGCAGCAGGGGTCAGAATGCTGAAGGCACAGAGAAGTGGGCCTATGTAGATGTGAGACCACAGGTGCATATGTTCTATTGGCTCTACTACACCTATCATCCTGAGGGCTACGAGAATCGACCCTGGATCTTGTGGCTACAGGTTGGTCGGTTAACTAATCCACCAAATGAACAAAAGGCTAAATAAAGTCTAGAGCCGAATTTAACGTCAGTTTCGCGTGCCCAACGGCCACATTAGTGACAGGCGAGACCTGGAAATCGAGCCGTGAACCAATTGAACCCATGTAAACGCAATCAATGTGCTATCGATTCAGCCAAAATGAATTAATCGTTTGGCCCGTGATGCAGGCTCTAACGAATCTTTCACGGTGTGCGTTTTCCAGGCTGATATTAGCTATTGACCTGTTTAAAAGATCTGTGAATCCAAGTTTAACATGATTTATCGAATCACAAGGATCCTGCCAAAGGAGAAAGACCCGGACGGGGCTCAAACTCGTGGCCTCCAGCTTATCAGACAGGTATGACACCGACTATATTAAATGGAGACATTTACACTTATCATTTATGTACGGTAAATTTAATTCATTCAATCATCTGACGTCTGTTAAACTAAGATTGATTTTCGTAATTCTCTGTTTGTCCCTATTTATATTGTCATTGTTGTTTTTGTTTCTCGCTCAGGGCGCCGGCCGTGGCGCCTACTCCCTGCTTCTCCGGATTTTGCAATGCGGCCCCGATCTACTTCATATATAGGCCGACGGGGCCTTGTTGGAAGCAGGCCCATATTGCCGTCCTCTTCACTTCTACAAACTTGTTCATATTGTTTTTAATTTCTTAATGTCCTTCAACCACGTTAATCTTGGTATGCGCCTGACCAGCTTTCCGCATACTTCTATTTGTTAATTGAAAACAAAAAATAATTCAGACATTTGGAAACTTTTCACTAGATCCCTCTGAAAGTATTCTATAAATTATTTTATTTTCCACGTGTACTGTTCTGAGTAAAGTACATTAACCTTCTACATTAGTAGCATAAAATATGCACAATATATCGGCTCTAAATATCTCAATACGGAATTGACGTCCTTGATATCGACGTTAAATGATGAAACGGACGTTAACCCCATATTGATATTGATTATTTATAACAGGGTGGACCAGGAGCTTCAGGTTGCGGGTATGGTAACTTTGAAATACTGGGACCTCTTGATCTAAACCTGGAGCCTAGAAACACAACATGGGTCAGTATTCATATAAGCTCTTGCTCACATGGTAATTAGGTGTTTAACGTCAAGGTTCAGAAGCACAAGGCTTCTCTTAAAGACGGCTCAATACAGTCGAGCACTACCGTCACAAAGATTTGAGATATGCTCATTACAGCTTTACTCCACAAAGCTCTCTGCAGTGTATTACAGACCGCCGAGTCGGAGTCGGCTTTTACGCACTACAATTTATATCCCTTTATTAATAATTACTACAATCTGCAGATAGGTTTGAGTGTGTTTAACGTCAAGGTTGAGATGGACTAGGCTTCATTCACTTCAAGACGGCTCAACACAATCGTGCAATTACCGTCATAAAGTTTAGAGATATGACCAATCTTATATCCAATACAGTTTTAATTCACTGTATGTAAATCACAATCTGCAAACAATTTATAGAAATAGGTGGAATAAATCAAGCTGCTGGTTATGGTGACGTCACCGCTATGGCTATGCCGTAAAGTCAATTAGATATTAAAAATATTTCTGCAAATCGTCCCGCCTTCTGACGAGAAACCCTGGATTCTTATTCAAAATCGGTTAGATTTTACAAACTTTTATTGTTTTTATGGGACAATTACATCAACTGTTGATCTCTGCAAGATGGAGTTTAAGATTTCCCTGATATCGTCGTCACACGATGAAACGGACGTAAACCCACATTGCATTGTATTGTTTTTCGTATTGTTAGACAGCTTCTTGTAAATTAAATATTATTAATTAGGATGTAAATTAAATCTATTTAAGAACTACTTTAGAGTATTCCGTGCTGTCTTTGTCGAATGATGACATTGACGTTAAACTCGCAATCATTGATTGATGTCTATATTTAGAAGGATAAAGGCTGCAGCCGAATATAATGTCAGTTTTGCTGCCTGATACAATTATAAAGAAATGTTACAATGCCTGATACAATTATACAATGAAATGTTCTTTCAGGTAAACGAAGCAAGCGTACTATTTGTGGACAATCCTGTAGGATCAGGTTACAGTTACGTGGATGATTTTAGTGCTCTTACCAGAGACGTGGAAGAGATTACCGAAGATCTTCTGGTGGTGCTTCGAGCTGTGCTAGAAGAATCACCAGAGTTTAAGGTTCAATAGTTTCCTTTACAGTTGTAGGCAGATGCTATAGTCATAGAGTTGCAGAACGCGTGTATTGGGTCTATAGGTATTTCCTTTAATAGTTATGGATATCACTAGAAATATCGATCCACAATTATAATAAGAACTCAATCTTGAATCTCGCACCACCAGAATGTTTTCTATCGTCCCTGACATCACCTTCGGGTGACGAACCTGACGTCAAATCCCCATTGAATTGTAATTTATCGGCATGGGGTCATGTAACACATGTCGGTTGAATTTGGCTCTTTCCAATTTTAAGTTTCCTTTCTTAACTTTAATCATAGTTCTACTTGCTTCTCACTTGTGTCGCGAATTACGTGACTCACATTATAAATCTCTCTCTCTCTCTCAGTGTACTGCCTAATAGCAGGTCCATCGCATATAACGTTTCCATAGCTCTCTATGGTCAGTTTTTCTTTTCATATCCACATGATCCATTCGTCATATCATCCAGCATTCCTATTCTTGGTCTTCCTTTGACTCTCTTCCAACCATTCTACCGTCTATTACTTCTTTCAGCAAACCCTTGCTCCTATAATAAATCTAAAGATGTAAATATTAATAATAAGCAATTTTTATTTATTATTATATGTTTGTGTCTTGTTTTGTAACACAGACACGACCGTTCTACGTGTTTGGTCAGTCCTATGGCGGTAAGATGGGATCACACTTCGCTCGACGCCTTTATGATGTAAGAGATAGGTGGTAAATAATGCATGTATATTTGATGCATGTATAACATTGCATATTACATGTATGTATGTACGCATGTATAATGTTGTATGCATGTGTATACGTATGTGTTTATGTATGAATGTAAGTAAATTTGTATGTATATAATTATGTATGTACGTACGCATGAATGCATGTACAATTTGTGCATGTATCACATATATGTAGGCCCTACGTACAATACTTACATGTAATTTCGTTCATTTAAATTTTAATTTGTATACATGACAACAATAATTATTGCCTGCTATTTACGTCAAATTTCGCTAGATAAAATTAATGAGAGTCGTGTATGGGAGGTTATACCTGAGATAAACCAATAGATAAATAAATAAATAAAATATATAGTTATTCCTAGCAAACTATGAACACATATCTATTTCCCGTGTTGGGTGCGGGATATTTGAGAATAGTCCAACCGATAACTGCAGGTGTTTCGTAAGAGCCGATTAAAGCAGATGCTGAGGAAGGCAATGAAAAACCACCTCAGAAACCTATATTTTCCTTGAACAAAGCATCATTTTAGATGTGGAAAAGTCAAAGCCTTTGTTATGAGACATACTTATTGGATTGGTCGATGGTGTGATAATTAAAGAGCGAGATAGTTGATTGTGTGTATAAATTTTTCCTTGGACCTGCCACGTGGCAGAGCACTGGTTCGATAGATAGATGTGTATGTATGTAGCCTATGCAT
>JAQFZF010002682.1:0-12138 GCA_034695365.1 Enchytraeus norvegicus
ATTGAATTATTTTACATGCATCATACACTATAGTGCACAGTATCAATCATGCTCTAATAAGGCTCTAGTAATAATGACGCTAAAAGTTGCTGCATGTTGGGATTGTTAATAGTTATTGACTAGTTTTAAGGTGATTAAAGCTTTAGGCCACCACATAGTTGAGCCCACTTTTTAAAGTCTATAAGACTATATTATTTTCTATATTTGTTCAAATATCCGTAGGATTATATATATACATGACTGACGCACATGCTAGTTTCCTTACTTAGTTGCTGTTTTTGTGTTTTTACTTTATTTTTCTACTCCATGATTAATCGTATCTTTGCCTTTCGATGGGCGCGCAATGCAGCCAGGGCAGGCACATGAATAACCTTCCATCTTCCAGGCACCGATATGCACCCGTGCCCAAGGGTGCGTGGATATTTTGTTGACTGATCTGGGAATCGTTTCCACGCGACGGGCCATCACTCGATCTTGAGGCAGTCACGCTAACCACTTCACCAATCCCCGTCTGTCTTACATTTATCCTGCATGTAGCATAATATCTTACATTGCAGGCTATATAGTACCAGCATGCATGAAAGCTAAATTCAAATGAAGGCTAAATTCATTTTGCGGTTCTAGATTTTCAAAACTGGCGGGATGGGGGCTTAAAAAGGCTATAGCCCCCCCCCCTCGTAAGCGTATAAGGAAGATCGCTTACAAAGATGACCTGCAGCAGTTTCGCGATCGTTCAGTTCTTTCGCTCCAACACTAGGCCTATGGAATTCTTTGCAAGATGATCTTGGTCATGTGCATGTTACATGTATTTGGCTACAATCATCCAGGGCAAGCTGAAACCCCATTTGTTTCCTCCTTAGATCTGTTTAATCAGACTCTTTTGCCCCGGCTAATGGACTTGCACTGTTTCGGATCTCGCTATCTCTTCAGTCTGTGTATTGGTAAGTGTGTTTTAGTGGTATAGAACCGCTTGCAGTTACACAGTCTGCTTGCGACGTCCCTGACATCGCCTTTGGGCGAGGAACCGGAAGTTAAATTCTCATTGTATTGTATTGTATTGTATTGTATTTGTATTTCGAGACCCATTTCTTCAGCACTATGCAGCGATCAACCATCTCACTTGTCCGAGATTTATATTTACTCTCTGATCAGCTCTACCGGGAGTTGAACCCCGGACGTCATGTTCAAAAGTCATTAGCCCTATATAATATAAAGTCGTGCACTATTCAATATCTTTTTATATGACGTTAGTATTTTTAAACATGATTGTATGGTGCAGTTACATACTAATACATGATAGTCTATAAGCAATAAGATTATAAGACTCGTTATGTACGGAAAATAGATCTAACGTATTTTGCACTATGAACAAGATATCACGGTATAAGCTTACATTTGATCGAACCCGATAGACTCTAAACTTCTAGTAGGAGACTAAACGAAGATACTTTACCATTGGCCTACTCTAGTTTACTCCTACAAGTCAAATATATATTCTATTCATTGTATTATTCAAGTCATTTTAGTGTGTTCAATGACATATTTGTCGTAATTAGTCACCGTAGTCAATTTTATCACATTTCACACTTCAAATTTATTTTATGTGACTGATAAGATATACTTTATCGTAGCGGTTTTAGAATTAAATTCTCTTGTAATAGGCCTATAAGTATATGTTATGCGTTGGCCTAACTTAGACATTATTTCTACACGTATTATTATGAGATTACAAATGCTTTCTAGGCCTACTCTAACACACCTATAGACTATCATATTTTATTTGTTCTCTTTCAGTTCTTGGACTTGTCAACTGTGTGTTGAGTGGACCAGTGCTTGTGCTGTCATAGACGTCCCTGATATCGTCGTCAGATGATGAAACGAATGGCAAACGCTTATTGATTGATTGATATAGATTTGGTAGCTTGTACATTTATTCCATTAGTCTATACTAGTGCATTGCTAGAGAGTAGTTGCTAGGTCCATGCTCTCACTGGGGAGGCATATTATGTAGTATGGAGGAGGAGCGAGAGAAGCATATAGGGAGAGAGTGGAGAGACACGGGAGAGGAAAGAGAGTTGACCCTTGTACTGCAGACAGGAAATGTGCGTGTACTTGTAGCTGTACTTGTACTACTGTTGTCCTACATCCTCGTTACCCTTGTCCTAGTGGTCAGCCGCTGGAGATCTGGAACGGTAACCGTCTTTATACAATACAATAATACAATACAATGAGAATTTAACGTACGGTTCCTCAACCGAAGGCGATGTCAGGGACAATAATCTTTTATTATAATCATTAGTCAGAGTGCTTATAATTATTATTAATATGTTGGCGGATGCATAGACCATGATTATTTCCAAAGTTATAATTTTACCCTACTCTACCGCATTTTATTATAATGCTCATTGCGTAATCAAGTAATCACTAATCAGTCAGTCAGCCAGTTACTCAATCAGTCAGTACGTCAGTGAGTCACTGTGAAATTGTGAATATCATTCAATAAAAACAGTTCTCTCTCAGTCAGTCAATCAGAGGTTAAATTATACTTTGCTCTGAAATATTTAGTGTAATGTTTAATCAATCAATCTATCGGTTGGTCAGTCAATCAATCAGTCAATTCATTCCTTAGATTCATTCCTTCTTAATGAATAGTTTTTATAAAACCCACAGGGCTGTTTACTCCCAGGGTAAAAATCAGTAAATTAATGGATCTATCAGTAAAGCAATCAATCAACCAATTAATCGATCAATATGATAAATATACTCTACTCTGGGCAGATTAGCTTGGTCGATCAATAAGTCAGCCAATCAGTCATGCCAATCAATGATTAGTTACAATAATTAGGCATCCACGTCAACATATCCATCCAAGAGTAGGCCTACTCTCCGAAACTTTTTCCCCGTCCTGATCTCGATATATTATTCTATTTTAATTAAATCAGATCTTAACCTGTAAGGCTAACGCTAAAAAGCTAAGTTTACAGTCTGTTTCCGTAAAGCTGGGACTCGAAGTTCGAACTCGTGACATCCTGCTTATCGAGCAAGACTGTTACCGACTATTCTATTTAACAGGGACAATTACCAACTACTCTATTTAACAGGGACAAGCAACAATTTTAGTAACTGTTACTATTGCGGTATCGGTATAGCAATCTCCTCAATATTCGTGCCATAGGCCTACTGTCACAGTGAAGCGTCATGTAAGCCAATAAAGGAACTTAGGTATTTGTGAAATGTTCTGTTGATTGCCTTTATTAAAGGGTTTCTTGATAGTAATATATTTCACTATGTGTTGTGATGCTCTAGCAATGGTTGTATATGGACCAAGAGAGATCATTGCTAAGCTTTCAGCAGAGTTCCACCTACCTGCTCACTATTGTTGCTAGCTCCAGGCCGTGTGAGTGCAGTCATGCCAATACTTTATTTCCGTTTTGGGTCCGGGAAACTTGAGAATAAACCAATCGACAACTGTATCTGTTTCGTAACAGCCGACTAACGCGGATACAGCAGTGAAGGACAGAGTGGTCTGGGCTATGGTTCTTGTGTACTAAATCAATGGTTACTCAAAGTTCAGTCTAGCGGAGGCCTTGCCACATCGTGTGTGGCCTATGGCAGTGTAGATTTTTTTAGCCATTACTTTTCCGAAAAGCAGAAATACCTAGTAGTTTATATAGAGACAAGTGTCATATTTAAGTTGTATTGTATAATGTATATATTAAATTATTAATAATATAATTGAAAATGTAACTATTTCGGCTAGATTAACATTACATGGTAATGTGACTAATGTCTGAACATTTTGATATTGCGTCAAAATTAACGTGTCCTAATGGAACACATGTGTGCACCTAATCGCACACATTTGTGTCCTAATCGCACACACTTCTTCGCACACATGTATGTCCTATAGTCGCGCAATTTTGGACATGGTCGGATATATTTGACCATGCAATTTTGGACATAGTCGGAGCACAAAATGTCATGCCTGAGAAGCACGAAGCCACGGGTTCTCCTAGCTGGGTTCGTCTCATACCGTATCCATGGGTACGAAAGCAGATTCAAAACCTAGTTTCATCTTTAGCCTCATTCCTCATTAAAGTGTTCTTAAAGTTTAGCAATTAATTTTATATTTGAATTCAGGTATAAAATGTGATTTGAGTAAATAAATAAATGTAATACTATGACAATTATTTCTCCACACAGTTGAACGCACAGAAGGTTCGATAAGGACTTATCTGCTGGGGACAGAGGGCGCCTCTGAGGCAATCCACATGGAGAGTGGCTTGATCAGTGGGAGAGGGAGGTGGCTCCTCAGTGACTCCATAGCAACCCTGCTCGTGTCACCATTCTCTGGTATACAATACAATACAATACAATACAAAACAATACAATACAATACAGAACTTAAGCGTACTGTGCAATACAAGACAATACAATACTGTACTTAGGCGTACTGACTATACAGCCAGAGGTGCTGAAAGGCAACGGATATTGCACAAATTGCTATTTCCACAATTTAGATCAGCATGTAATAATTCAATGTAATATTGCATAGTATCAGTGTAATATGAATTGTGTCGTGCCTGCAAGACTGCTTACACAAGCGCATTGCTTGCATAGTATAATTATTGATATATATACATAATTATTAATATATATGTAGATGTAAACGAGCGTGCTTGTAGAATAATTTAGATTTGGATTGACGTTTTCATTCGGATAAGTTGAAATAGACAATCATTCACCCGTGCTCCAGAATGATATCATTGTATTGTATGGAAGACTCTGAATTGCCGAGACCATCAAAATATGTATAGACTATATATAATAATATCTATTTATTACAGGGATATAAATGTGATAAATATATATCTGCTAAGGTCTAAATTAATAATTATTAAAATATAAATATTAAACCAATATTTACCTATATACGTAACTAACAAACTATAACAGTCACTTGAGGTCTATAATCCCCATCTCATAACTAGGCATTTATAGCAATGACATTGTGTGTTTTTGTGTAATGTAGTATTGGCATTTCGTATGTAGCAATGGCATATTTTGTAATTTTACTAGATATTTAGTTGGTAGAATTGACGTCCCTGATGTCGTCTGTTGAATCCTCATTGATTAATTAATTAGTCATATCAGTGCATAGTTTAGTTTGTTGTTATAGTAATTTGAAGGAAAAAGTGTATATATGTATATACACGTCCCTGATGTCGTCGTCGGTTGGTGGAACGGACATTTTACCCGTATTGTATTGTATTGTATATGTGTCATAATTAAGATATTGTTTAGTTAAGTTAGACATGGTCTAATCAAGCAAGTTGCTTTCTAACCCATTAAAGTTATTGTATTGTATTGTATAGAGGAGGGCAACGCAACAAATGTTTTTGCATTATATTACAAAACCACGTAAAATCGTTGTACATCTCTTGATTTCCGGGAGGTGCGTGGTTTCTTGGTGAACTTTACGTAGATACTCGTAATGTTCTTTTTAGTATGTCTCGCTGGCTTAGCGGTAGCGTCGTGGACTTTCAAACATGATGTCCGAGGTCCCGGTTGAGCCGATCAGAGATTAAAATCTCGGACGTACAAGTGGGATCCCACTTGTACGTTGATCCCACTTGTACTTCCATAGAGTTTGTACTTGTGCATAGTTCTCGAAATGGATCTTAAACAAGCATCTGATGCTTCCTGACCCATATCCACGTTATTATTATTATTATTATTATTATTATGTTAGTCTGATTCACTCAGAAATCATTTTTCAGCTATAGACTACTCCAAAGGCTACACCCTACTTTAACATATAATGCAACTTCCACTTGCACAGAGAAGAAAAAGTTAGTGAGAAGTCATTGGGGGACGTTATGGCTATAATATCTCTTCCTAAAGTTTTGATGTAATTGAAAAACTCGCTAAAGGGTTTCATGTTTTCTGTATTTTATTACTTTACTTCGTTACTTCATACTCATTCTATATCCTGCTATTAGGAACATTATCCCACAGTCAAAATCTTTTGCGTGATAACTTTTTAAACCAAATGTCCTTGACTGTGAATAGGAAAAGTTTAGAAGAAATCAATGTAAACTATTTCTCGATTTTAACATTTTAACATTAATTTGACTAATTTTCAGTGAGACGAATTTGATAAGACTCGTAATATAAAAAAATCTTTAAATATAGAAATCGAGCAAAATCCCCTATCTAATCGACTGTCTGTTAAAACCCAACACCCCGACTTGGCAATCTGTAATAGACCGAGGGGCGCAATGTAGGGCAAAGCTGTGATAAGCTTAACCCAAATCATTGTGACGGTAGTGATCTATTGTGTTGAGCCGTCTTGAAGAGAAGTCTTGTGCTTCTGAACATTGACATCAAACACACTCAAACCTACTAGCCTCTGAGAGTGCAGTTAACTTGAGGTTTTTCTTGTCTGTACCCTCGAGATCTAAAGCGACTTGCACCTTCGTCTGCAAGGCAATCCGAGGGGGTAGTAGAATTTACTTGAGATTATGTGATGAATTATTTTGGAAATCAAACTTAAAATAGACGTGAAGATTAATAGATTTTAACTTATTTTGGCAGAACATTGTAAATACTTTGAATTTTATTGGCCAGAATTAAGTTGAGACCGCTTTCCTAGTTGGGCTCCCATTGAATGAGATACCCGGGCCAAGCGACTCGGCTACCCCCTCCCTCCCCCCCCCCCTCTGAGGGGCCTGATCCAATAAAAAAGAAATGTGGTGATGAGGAAATAAAATTAAGATAGTTATAGCGAAATACTAGTCTATTGGAAGTCAACCTTTAACGGATCCAATAATTCACCCTCCCTCCAACACTATGCGGAACTCACCATTGTTTCGCAAACGCTTCTTACATGTTGTGAAACATAAACAGTTATTGACGGTACAACATTGCCGTTTAAACATTATCATTTCCACCCATGGAGGCAAAGTTTAGGAGGCATATATTCCTACAAAGTTGTCTCGTTCGTAAATGAGCACATCCTCTATCAAGTAAATATGATCAATAGTAAGAACTTAGCATTTAAAACATCGAAGTGATGTTTCTAGTTTATGAGCATAATTGGACACATATATATATATATCTTGAGCGATTATTATATTATTTTATGATCTTGTAATGCATAATGAATTAGAGATTCTCCGTCATGATATTGAATGATAAATATTCAACATTAAACATTGAGATATGATGCCTTAAGCTTTCAGATTGACTGAGAAAACTGAGACTGAGGAAGATTCTGATAGTTTTTCAAATCCTTTCTCAGTATTATATGCGTTATTCACCTCTTACGAGTAGGTGTAGTAACTTTTATAGGTCTGAATTGGACTCAATATCACAAATATTTGTTATGTATGTACAATTATAAATTATTTGTAGAAATCTGTAAATCGAATAGCAGAATCCATCTGATATAGACATTAAGCTTGTTATTGAGATTATTGTTAAAAAACAGAGCCCTTAAAAATCTTTAAAATAAAGTCAAGGTTCCTGGATGAGAAGAAATACGATAAATCCTCATTGTTTTGTATTGTATTATATTTCTCCAAGTGCACTGCCTAACGGAAAGTCCATGGCATATCACTGCATAGTGACTTATGTTTGCTAAATTTTCTTGGAGATAAGTTTGTTTTCTGATATGGCTCTCCCTATCCAGCCTCTGTGACTGCGATAGTCGGAATCTACGAAACACGTGCAGCTTTCGGTTAATCTACGAGTGAGTTCATTAACCCATTTCGTAGTGATTAGTCTCGCCGGAAGAGCTTGAAAATAAGAAACAGGGCGATTAAGATTTCTTTCTATGAAAGTCAAAAACTATACGCGGCAATGAAAGAAGCTTCGTTATGTGCATAATAATGTATACAAATACTTCTTACTAAGCCCATCTAGCTCACTTCTCGTCAGTAAACACGAATGGAATCAGTAATTTAAATTTTAAATAGATCAACTATTATAATGTAAGTCGAGATCTCAAATCTTAACGTGCAACACGGGTTCAAATCTGGAGACAAAACAATTATAGAGTGCAACCGTCGTCAATGATAACATCGAGCACTATGAAGCCAAAATTTATCTTATAAACAATATCCGGAAGACTATTTTGTTGTATCAGATTAGCAGGTGTCAGACAGCAGCTGCAGCAGTGGAGACGCTAGCACCGTGACTCACGTTGTTTGTATTGAATTGAATATAACGGCAATTTAAACTATGCAAGTAACAAATCCAGAAAATCGGTTCAATGATAACCAGATCATTCCATGCCGATAGGATTATGGTCTAACGATACAATCAATCAGTAGCATAGGTTCATGAGGTCCTGTGTTAAATTCTGCTCTAGTGCAGAAATAACGAAAATCAAAAATAAATCTAGTGCAACAACAGAAAGAGGGAAGTCTCTTGGTCGATCGATAATGAATTCATTTAATGTGGAGATAGAGGTAACAAAAATTGATTGCAAAAAATGCATGAATATAGTCTATCATCAATTCAAGTTGCATTGCAATACTCACTTCATACATACTTATAACACTATAGTGAAATTATGGATAACAAAAATATGAATATACAGAGTGAGTTTAAACAAAAAACCCACGGGCGAAATCTCAATAACTTTGTCAAAACTCAAGATATCGTACAAATATTTGCAGCATATATAGAGAAGGTCTTTCGACATCTAACTTCCAAATTTGGTCTCAAAATATTAATAATGAAAAAAGTTACAGAGTTTCTATGGGAAAAGTCAAAAACGTATTAATATAGCTTATACAATAGCCATATGGTACAATATGATTCGAACAGCATAGTCCGGAGTTCGTCAAGAAGGATGGGTGACCACCATACTCACGTGAGCTCAAAACTCTCGAATATCACATCTGGGGCGAAATACTTGACAGACACAAAGTGTTCACTTCTAAAAGGCTAAGAGCACTAAATCAGGAGTGGAGAGCAAAAAAAGTTTTTAAAAAATGAAGAAATGCGCCACCTAGCGAAATAGTATGTCAAACATGTACGGTTGTCACGTGTAAAAGAGATATGCAAAGAATTTTTGATTTTTAAACCAACCAACAACCAACGGTCCATATTGTACCATATGATATTGATTAAGCTATGTTAATATTTTTTTGTAGAAACTATTAAATGCAGAAACTACAGAGAAATTACTTTATCTGTAGAAACTCTGCAATTTTTTTAAAAATTAATATTTTTCGACCAAATTTGGAGGTTAGATGTGAAAAACCTCCTCTATATATCCTGAAAATATTTTTAAAATATCTTGGGTTTTGACAAGATATTGAGATTTCGCACGAGGTTTTTTAAAACTCACCCTGTATATATATATATACTAATTGCATGCGATCGTAAGAGCAGATCAAATTACACAGTTACTAAGTAATGTCGTAGGCATGTAGAACAATGTCATCTCCATTGAAATGTTAGATGTTATATGTTCGTGTTAGATGTAATGAAGGCATAACGTTTGAGATCAATTTTTTGCATTGATTTGTGATGAGCACACTGATGAGAGCGATAATAGGCTTAATCATGACATTCTGCATTTGGACCTGCCATCGATGGAGTATTGCATATGATTTATATGTTGCATTACTAAATCATTACAGTAGAGTAAAATTGTACTGAATATATTATATTAGGTAGCCTATTAAATATTACATTTGAAATTTACTTGTATTTGGCTTACCTCCATGATTAATCCTATAATTCCGTTGTGTGTGCTGAAATTAGGGTCATCACTCCAAAGTTTCTCTTGTATAATCAGATAGGCTTTTGAAGAACAATAGGGCAGCCAGCATATGATGAAGCTACCTAGAATAATGAAAGTTGTCAAAAACGGACGTCGATAGTATTTAATAGCCGCGAACCATCTGGGTAGAGTAGAGACGTTTCTTCCGTTAGGCTGATTGTGACTATCCGAAGAACTGTTCCGTCGTCGTCTAAACATCTTAGCCATTCTACCGCGTGTGCTGCCACTTCTGGTACCATATGTTGCATTTGGATGGGAGTCATCAACATTTCCTGAACGTCGAGATATCGCAGCTGAATCTTCACCCACTCTGCTGTTTATTCTCGTCATGCTATGTTGTGGGCAAGAACGATTATCAATATTGTCTTTCATTGACTGCCTTGCTGATGAAAGCCCACTTCCAAAAGTTGATGATTTAGTGTTGGATTTGCACCATTTATTTGAATGACCTATCTCAATTCGAGACAAAGCGGAATCACCGGCTTGATCTTCCGGTTTGTTAGTATTTGAGTTTTTATTATTCTCTTCCTTTTCCAGCAAATTGGGATCACCTTTCTCTTTGCTGTATTTAGAATTATCAGCTCGCCAGCTGACGTTTCCATATTGCTTGGAAAACATTCTGTAATCCTTTTCTCCACTTTGGTATCTGCTACTCCAGGACCATCCTCTGTGCATGGTCGACTTCCTTTCCACATTGGACACCTCTCTTTTGCCTATAGCAAAGGTAAAACTTTTTGATCTTTCATGGTGCGAGGCCTCGTCAACAACTATGTCATCACTAGAGGCGTATTCGCTCGTTGAGTTTTGTTCTCTCGCTCTTACTCCTCCATGGTCGTAGGAAACAGGAGACAGATATTGACGAGCTCCGAATTCTGAGCTTCTTGAGGTCAGTGAAGAGTGATAACTTCTTGTTGTACTTTCGGGACTTAAAAAGGCATCTCCATCTTCATTTCTATTTCTATGCGCTATCCTATATTCATTCAATTCTTCAATGTAATCACAGCAAGCTGATCCGGATATCTCCTCCAAGATTGACGATTCTAATAATCTCATCGTACTTTCCAAGGAATCCGAAGAGTGTCTCGCGGACTCTTTAGGAGTGTTTGAGAGATTCTTGGGCAGGCGATTTCTTCGTTTTGCTAGCTTTACCTTCCGTTGAGATCGAATTCTTGTCACAATTCTACTTTGTTCAGCAGACTCTGAGACAGACTTTCCGATTTGTTCTATGCAATCACTATGTTGTGCGTTAGCTCCATGTGTTTCTGTAGCAGAAACTAATTGGCTAGAAGTGTTTGACTTATTCATTTGTAAATTCTTAGAATCCTGTGAGCAAGCTCCTTCGCATCTTTCTGCACAAGTAGGCTTCTCAATATTACTCTTGTTAATATTCTGGAGTTTACTTGTCGCGTTTGAGGCTGGTGACCCTTTTGCAATGCTCACAGCTGGAATGATCTCACCGGTAGATGTTTCAGCATTTCGTTCTGCAGGTTTACTAATCACTCGAGATTGATATCTTGATTTATGTCTAAACAGTTCTTGACCACTCGTTAGCTGCTGACCACTTGCCGTTGATTTGCATTGACCACTGGTACGTCTGCACAGGTCCTGGCCACTCGATGATCTGTACTGACCACTTGACCCTGTGTCACTCCCTCCACTTCCACTTCCTCCCCCACCAGTGCTGTTCACCTTAAATGTTCGCCTCAACCTCACCGCCCCCAGAGCTCCCCCAATCCTATCCCCTGTCATCCCAGCACTGCTGTACCAGCCCCCTAGAGGTCTCATGTGCCGCCAGATCAGAGCATAGAAGAGCAAAATTAGTATTAGTTCACTGTAGTTCAGAGCTGCAATCACGTAATTATGATTTGAAGTGGAGCACCAGATACTGCAAGCTGTGGAATTGCATGAACCGTGATATGGAAAGATGGAGATAAATACGTCAACATTGGCTACCGAAAAAGAAATAAGCCATATTGCGACTATTATAGCATTCACGTTTCTTTTAATGCAATGAGTTCGGTGCTTTAGTGGTCTACTAATGGCAAAATACACATCAGCCGCGAGACCTAGGATATTTAATAATGCCGATATCTTGGCCGTGACTCGTAATCTCTTCTCAAACTCTGTAATACAAATTTTCATGACCGCTCCGGTGTCCTTCAGAGAGACACATTTCTGCCTCAACCAAGCTGAGCTTGTGACGATGTCTGAGACACCTAGACTCGCCACCAGGCGATAGCTCGCTGTGGGGGGACCTGATCGGGTTCGGCCTGTAGGCACCATCAGCGCAAACAGTGTAATACTGTTGGCGATGAATGAGAAAAAGCAGAGAATGATGT
>JAQFZF010002683.1:0-12138 GCA_034695365.1 Enchytraeus norvegicus
AGAAAGTTACTGGTATTTTTCACTCCCCCACCAATATTTTTCCATGGCGCAGGCTGTGCCATGAAGGTATAGGGATAGACCCCCCCTGCCCACTGGTTAATCCTACCGTTGCCGCAATGAGCACACAATAATGCAGTTGCAACTGCTCTTTAATGCAGCATTTGGTTGGTAGCAAAGTTGGTGTGTTAGAGTGAATCGTGGGATGGGTCTTAAATAAGCATCTGATGCTTCCTGACCCAGTAGTGTTATGTCATATTTAGGTTAAACATACTCAACCTTCAGTTGATTTCAGTAAGCTTTCTAATCTATTTTTTATCTTTGGACTTATTGAAAGGATTTTTATTCTGCAGATCAGTCAATATAAAAACTCAATTGCCAATGAGTTTTTATATTGACTATTGTAGCTTCATGTACCTTAGGCTCCTTTACCCATGACTCGATGGCATACATCATTTGCAAAATATGAGCATAAGTTACCAACCATCTGCATAGTGGTGGCATGGTAGTGTTGATTAATTGTTGTTATATATTTTGCACTTAGAGATAGTGTCTCGGTAAAAAAAACACTGCCAGCTGAGGAAGGCAACGGAGACCCACCTCATGAAATAGCTTCTCCAAGATATATGGCATACAATCGTAAAAAAGTCCTCAGTCCCGTACAGCCCTTCAGTGGGAAGAGGACTAATCCCTTCAGTGCTAAGATTAACCGCAGAGGATAGAGAGGCTTGTAAACGTTATATGCCCTGGACCTGCCATTAGGCAATGCACTGAGAGAGAGAGAGAGAGAGAGAGAGAGAGAGAGAGAGATCATTGAACCAGTTACATTCTATTCTGTTTCTCTGTTAATTTCAGGCGCGGTTTTCTAATCCCGCCCATGGCAACGCTGTCTCATATGACGTCACTAACCGTTGGATGACGTTAATCAGTATGGCCGCCACACGTTTCGAACAGAATCTCGTGGCCATCCAGCGTGGTTCTGATATCTACTACATCGTGTGTAGAGATATGCACAGAGACTGCGAATTGTTGGTATCGTTCGGGGAGACGGATTACGGGTTTGGGGCACCCGGGTTGGTGCTGAGCCCAGCGGGAGTTGTGTCCCCGGTGGGTGGGGGATCGGGAGCAAATTGTGCGGAGGCGAGTTCCAGTATAAATGATAGTAAGTTTCTCTCAATAATTATAAATTCAGTGTGAATAATTGTGAATAATTAATTACATTAATTAATACTTTCAATAATTATATTTAAATTCAGTACTTATAATGATATTAAATTACTTTCAATAATTATATAGAACTCTACAGTGATGGGCAGCTAATTAATGAGTTGTTTAATTACGTGTTTGCAAGTGACGGAAAACTGTATAACCTTGTTTCCGAAAATGTTTTGTAAAGTCTTGGTTTAACTTCAATTGATTTTACAATTCGACTGACGCACATATTCATATTTATTCCCACGAGATTCTGTAACTAATTCTTCAAACCAAGATACTACTGATTATTTGTACTGTTACAATACACTTGTATATTTAGGTTCTGAAGGTTATCAGTGTGCGCGATGTGGTAAGGTGTTTGCCTACCGCTACTATCGTGACAAGCATTTAAAGTACACGAGGTGTGTGGATCAGGGAGATAGGAAATTTCCCTGTCACCTCTGTACTAGGTTAGTTCTATATCTCTCTCTGTCTCTGTCTCTATCTCTGTCTCTGTCTCTGTCTCTGTCTCTCTCTCTCTCTCTCTCTCTCTCTCTCTGTCCCTCTCTCTCTCTCTCTTTCTCTCACTCTCTGGCGCGCGCTCTCTCTCTCCCCATTTTTGTGAGAGAATGTTTTGTCAGAGAAAATGACATCTAGATTTAGTAGGGTCTACCATGGAACAGAATATTAATGATTGCATAATTGTGCTAATAATAACACAGCGTTTTACTGGGTCAGGACGCATCAGATGCTTGCTAATGATTAACGTTTAACGTCCGAATATGAATCATTTATAAAAGTTGAGAAATAGAACAATAATTCTATTATTATATATCCTCATATAATATTAACATTGACACTTGGTGACGTCCCTGACATTATCCTTGAATGAGGAAACGGACGTTAAACCTTTATTACTATTGTTATCTACAGATCGTTTGAGAAGCGGGATAGGCTACGCATCCACATCCTGCACGTGCACGAGAAGCACCGTCCTCACAAGTGTAGCCTGTGCAATAAGAGCTTTAGTCAGTCATCAAGTCTCAATAAACACATGAGGGTTAGTATAGCAATCAATCAATCAATCAATCACACATTCAATCAATATATCAATACAGAACTTTGTCCATAAATTTCGGTAACCTGCTGATTCCATCACTAAGACTTGGCTAGGAAAACTAATTTATATTCTATGGCATTAAAGAGTTACGTATGGAATGATTTATTGATCGAAATATTTGACTGGTCTGTTTGATTAATTAATTGATTGAATTTATTATTGAGTCATTAATTTATTCATTTGTTGGTATGTTATGATTGATTGTTTATTTAATTCGCGACTGGCTGATCGATTGATTTATTGATTTTTTAAATATTTATATTTACCCCTGGTGTAAACACACTAAACAGCCCTGTGGATTTTATAAAAACGAGTCATTAAGAAGGAATGAAACGTGGCCCGGCTACTTGAGATCGTCTAGATTAAAAGTGCCGCGAAAGCAAACCGCATTAAACCTCTGCAGAGCTATTGAGAGCCTCGGCCAGAAAAAAGAGGTCTCTCGCTGATCCCGGGTGTGCAATCTGTCTGCCGATCCCATTGATGAAATTTATTAATTGACTTATTGATTGATTGACTGGATGATTGACAGATGGATTGGTTGATTTACTAATCGATTAACTGATCGATTAATTGATTGACTGATTGATTGATTGATTGATTCATTCATTGATTTAGGTTCACAGCGGTGAGAGACCATACAAGTGTTTGTACTGTAGTAAAGCTTTCACAGCTTCCAGTATCCTTAGGACCCACATACGTCAACACTCCGGTGAAAAACCTTTCAAGGTTGGAAAATTTACTCCAACTTGTAACCATTATTTATTTATTTTATTTATTTTATATTTCTTAATCTTTCCCATCACATTATCATAAAACAGCGCATAGTAACAATTAAGTGAAAACCAGACAAGTATCCACTGGCCATTCAGCACTTATGTCGTTCTTAAAATGCAAAATAATTATGGTCAGGATAATGGAATTATTTTCTAGGGCGGTATACTGTAATTGTTGATCAGAAATGATATTTACTATTATTTAGCCCATGTTGGCTCCGGTAAACTTAAGGTCAACCGAAAGCTGCACTTATAAACCGAAAAAGCCGACTAACGCTGTAACTGAGAACGGATAAGGAGATCCATCTAAGAAATAAAAAGAATATAATTATTATATAGCCAAGAAAATATGCCAGAGAAACTATTAAGTCATGTGCCAAGGACCTGCCTTTAGGCTGCACACTAAGAGAGATTTATTGATTGATAGATAGAGTGTTGATCGATTGATTGATTGATTGATTGATTGTACTATGGTGTGTGCAGCGCAGACACTGCGGTAAAGCATGCGTATTAACTGATTGATTGACTGACTGATTGATTGATTGATTGACTGTCTGATTGATTGATTGACTGATTGATTGATTGATTGATTGCTGCAGTGCAGACACTGTGGTAAAGCATTCGCCTCACATGCAGCCCATGACAGTCACGTGAGACGAACCCACGTGACTGAATCAACCAATCACTGTCGAGCTTGTGGCATGACGTTCTCTCAGCCTACAGAACACAAGAAACATATCTGCATACCTACTGGTTAGAAACTGTTTAGTCAATTTCTTTTCTTGCTTAAGGCGACATGATAACCGATCCGGGCGTTGGCGGTCACGGTGTTCCAGTAACATCATCACTATTTTTGTAGGGTGTATGTTTGTTCTTTTGGGCCTTTGCATCATATTTCACGTTCTGCTGTCTTTGTGTACAGCTTATTCTGTCTTTGCCGTGAAATAAAGAAATCTATTCTTATTCAAATATTAGTTATAGTTTTATGTGTATTTAGTTGTTCTTATTCTTAATTTATATTTGTATGTTTAGATAGTTATATATTTATTGATTTATTGCCATTGAGTATTTATTTTGTCTATTGTACCTCAATGTACCTTAGCCCATGACCCGATGGCATATATCATTTGCAAATTGAACCATGGTTACCACCCATCTGTAATTCTGTATAGTGATCGCATGGTAGTGGCAATATTATATTTCTCGTTTATATATACTTTGCACATAGAAAAAACACTCGGTAAACACACCGACAGCTGAGGAAGGCAATGGAGACCCACCTCATAAAAAGCTTCTCCTAGATAAATAGCATGCAAACTAAACCAAGCCCTCAGTCGCGTACGAGCGAGCCTTGGATTCGAACCCCGCACCTACTGATCCGCAGTCGGGAACCTAACCGATCGTGCCACTGGCTCCTGCTCTAATCACAGTATTGATTCGAAAGGAAACACAATGTCATGGTTCTACTGGTCGATTATTGCCACCATTGCTTTCAGCAGACCATTCCTGTTGCCATTTCTGTTTGACATGCTCGTTGATGTCCTGTTGTTGTTGTTGCCCACCCGAGGATCAGCCATGGTGCTGACCCCCTCTATCTTCGTCCTTGGGAACGCTCCTCCAGGGCACGCCGCCAGGTATCCAGCAGTTCCGCCGCCTCGCAGGGATTGTTCCATAAGTCTACTGGAGTAAGTGTTGTCTGTATTTGTATGCATTGAAAGATGTGTATTGTGTCATGTGTTTGGTCAGAGCAAAGGGGCAGAGTGGTGATGGGTGTTCAGAAGGGTTAATTTTGTCTAAGTAGGATAAAAGGAAGGTTGACTTGTTAGTTCTTAATTGTGATAGAAGGCGTCATGATATCTGGTTAATGTTTCTTCTGAGTGGTGGATTTCTGGAGCTCCTGGAGCTTGCATTTCTAGCATTTCACTTGCATTTCGTTGATGTCCACAGTGACTTCAATGAACCCTCTCTGTTCACATTATAGTGGGAAGACCCACAATCCTGCTGGACCAGTTTATCTACTTTCTTTTTCCTCCGACACCCGCGTGACCAAGCGTACTGTATTAACATTATTTTATATGCTCTTAGATATTTTATCTTATAATTTAAGTTATTTCACTAAGCAAGTTTGATAGTGAAGCAAATAAGCTATTATGTTTGAGGTTTTACTTACTTAATGTGAGTAAAATCTCAAACTTAAATAATAGTTTAAAAATAAATCCGTACTTTGTACATTTCAACAAAATGTTAGCCATAAATAATTGTAATGTTCACTCAGCAAACATTTCTTAAAATAGCTACAGTCATTTGTACAGTCGCATGCTATGCCATTGTTAACTGTGTTTATCATTATGCCTTTAAACACTAAAATAAATGAAATTAATTCTGTTACAAACAGGTGGCACCATCTACCATATTGATAATCATCATAACGTTGAACGCAATATAAACACAAATCCTGACGTCACTACATCACGTGATCAAACCTCAAACTTTCCCAGTATCTATGACAACCGTCTCTACGACAACGCTCCACCCCTTTTGCCCAACAACTCAACTGACGTCACATATTGCAGCAAAATAAAATGGCTGAAGAATTTACGAACACCTTTGTTTCGTTCTAAATACGAGAATACTGGATATTCAAAATCTGACGAGGATTTAAGATCGCGAACTGATGCCAAATCTGCAGAAGAATTAGGTAGAAATTTGAAAGATTTTAGCGCCAGGTTTTCCAGTATGGATAGAGTTAAGCTGGGGACTCCTGGGTTAGATGGATTGATTAAAGAATCCGGGGCTGGGGAAGAAATGATTGATGTGGTGGGTTTGGAGGCTCTCAGGGATGGGTTTGAATAAATCTCTTAAACTAATGAGGGGTCTTGGTGGTTAAAGAGGTTGCTGCCCACCCAGCTGACCAGCCGTGGTGCTGATCTTCTCTATCTTCGGTTCAGCATAAGAGCTTTCCGGCTGCGTTTGAGTGGACCATCTGGTGTGACTTATGCTGTCTGAGACGTCCCTGATATCGTCGTCAGATGATGAACCGGACGCTAAACCATTATTTGATTTGATTTGATTTTGTAATTTGCCAACTGAACTTAAGTGGACCAGCCGTCAAAGTCATATAATGAAACGCGTTTAACCGTTATTTTATTGTATTGTAAAGTGGTAGCACGATGTCCATTTGAGTCAATTTCAATCAATAAATCAATATAAAGGCTAAAGCGGAATTTAACGTCAATGTCGCGGCCTACATCAATTAGGATTTTACTTTCGGTTCCTCACCCTAAAGTTTTATGTACATAGGGACGTCCCAATCAGAGGCAATTAAGGAAGTTTCAAGCATGAGATGCTCAAGGCTGATCCTGACAAAAAAAAAGTTTAAAAAAATGTGGGGGGGGGATTTAGCTACATCAGTAGAGTGTTCGGCTGATAAGCAAGTGATCTGGGTTTGAGTCCCAGGTCAGTCAACAAAACCCAAGGTGGTCTGAAAGGTTTACCGTGCTGAATCGAGGGCTAGAGTGGGCTGCGTCATGACATCTTGTGTACTTAACCAATTGAAAGCCAAAATCTATAATAGCAGAGGTCATGCCACATCAGTTGTGGTATATGGCAGTCTAGACCACTCTACCCAAAAGCACGATAAATCATGGCGTGGTCTATATTATAACGAAAATCACAAAAACAGCAACTCAAGAAAGGAAATTAGCATGTGCGTATGTCATACGTGAAAATAAATACGATTTAAAAAAAAACAGTAATATCACAGATCCGTCCCCTGTCGACAGAAAAAATAGCGGAGAGATTGCAGGAAACTGCTTCACTTTTATTCAATTTTGTATTTACTACAGTTTAGATATTTTCCCTATGAAACCTCATAGCTTTTCTCTGCCTCTCTCTATCTCTCAGTGCATTGTCTAACGGCAGGTCCATGGCACACGAACTGTAGTGTTTGTATGCAATATTATCTTGGAGGTAATTTTGTTTTCTGAGGGATCTCCATAACCAATGACTGCGTTAATTGGCCTTCACGAAACACGTGCAACTTTCGGTTGATCTATTCTTATCTTTACCGGATCCAACACGGCTAAGCTTGTTAATAAAGACATGGTCTGTTAAGACCCGATCTAAAACCCAACGCAAATTCCCAAACTGTTTCAATCAATTTCATTGATTAATTGTATATTATTGCTACATTTCTGTGTTATTTTATTTATGTTGTGAATGTGATAGATGATTTGTAAATATTTTACTGTTGTTTATTTTGTCGGTAGTAAATATTTATACGATACAATTAAACTTCATATCATTAAATGCTTTGTTAAAATTATTACAATTACAATACAATACAATACAGAAGAACATTTAGCCGATAGCATCTCCATATACTTTCTATCTCAGGGGCGCTTGTTGGAACAGTGAAGGGAAACATCGTCTAGGATGCCATATGCCACATACGATGTGATAAGGCAAGTCTGGAAGTTGAACGACCAATTGATCTAGTACACAAAAGCCATGGCCCAGACCACTCCGCCCTTAAGTGCAGTATCAGCGTTAATTGGCTCTTACGCGATAAATGCAGCTATTGATTGGTCTATTCTCAAGCTTACCGGACCCAGCACTTAATAATTAAATCATGTATAGTCAATCAATTAATGAGGATTTAACGCGTTTCTCATCCGCCGACGATATCAGGGACGACAGAGGGTGAGTTGGCGTGTTTTGATAGGCGTCGTCGCAGGTGTCTATCTAGACTCGAAAACAAAAGGTACCAGGTTACAACAGAGTCTTCTTTCCAAAAATTATAATTTTTTCTTTCCCAAAAAATTGATTTTCTTCCTCTTTATCGGCTTTGATCTCTCAGTCTTGCAGCTGACATAATATTTGCCACGTGCTGTTGTTTTGATTACAGACACTATCCTAAATCCTCACCATTAGACTGTATAACTCGTAGATCTAAATAAACAACTGATATTTCTTATACGGGATTATATATCATAGATATTAATTCAAAGTTCCTGTTTCAATGGATCAAATTATACGGTCGCTTAACTTGTACACTACATAGCATTATCTTCCTAAACCTTTTCGACAAAGTTTGTCACAATAGTTGCATAGCCTAGAGCAGTAATTCTTATAATACCTTGTTTTGGAAACATGCAAGACATTACGGCATTTACATCGGAACATCTGTGATATCAAAACGCTGTAAAGTATTACGTCAAGTCGTCGTTTTGGAGAAATAAAGGTGTTTCTAACACCTCAATCACGTATCCTATGTTTGTTCAATGAATTAAAACTTTAACGTGTATATTATTATAATGCGGTAGTTATATGTCAACAGTAAAGCTTGTTAGCGAAAAGCGATGGAGTACTTTAATCCGTTGTTAAAGGTATTACTACTTTAACCTTGGTTATGGCCTGAAAACGAACTTTGTCGGTACTTTTGCTAACAAGATAGACCAACTCAGTCTCCAAACATACGAATTTTATATATGTCTTCTCTTGCAGCATTTGTTTTGTTATCCTGTTTGGCTGGTAGTTCAAATGTTGTTGGAGGCGTCCCTGATGTCGTCGTCAGACGATGAAAAGGAACGTGAAATTAGCATTGATTGATTGATTGATGTCACTAAACATAAATATAATAAACATAAACATTAAATATAACTAGTTAGTTTTCAATTATAGAATGGATAGCTTCAGAACATAATTTAATTTTTTTCTATTCGCATATTTTCACACATGACAGAACGCACCTGGAATTTTTCTTTCATAATTGCTACCTTTATATTTTGATATTTTTTCCACTGCATGAATAATCCTACCTTTGCCTTATTGCATAATAGCTCGACAAACTACTAGAGCAGGTGCACAATAAACTACCAGACGCCTTGAGTTTTTTGTCGACCTATTCGGGATTTGAACCTGGAACACTTGCTTCTTAGGCGAACACTCTAATGACGCGGCAAACTCCACACCCCGCCCAGTGAATGATAAACGAGTATCGTGTTACAAGCTGAGTATCGCCTGAAGCTAAACCTGCAGGTGTTGTCTTGTAAAATATATAGGATTTAACTCAAGTTTTCATGCTAAGCCTCTCAACATTTTCTACTTGATCGTTCTCATATTATCCTCTTCACTTAACACTGTACCTTGTAGGGAAAAGGTACGATTAATTAATATCGCACTTGATTGCATTGTTTGTGCGACTGTGCTTCTCTCAGCGGCCTTGAAGACCGACTTAGATCATGCAATTCTGAAAACACGCCACTCTTCTTTGGTTGCTTAAGCTGACCTATTGATAATAACATTTTAGTCATTAAGCTAGTAAAAAAAGAATTAACAATGAAAAATGAACAAAATGAGGTGCTAACATGAATTAGACTGAACATTGATAACAACGTAAATAGTAATACAATGCAATTACAATTTAATGTCCGGTTCTTCACCCGAAGGCGATGTCAGGGTCATCTTAGGCAGACTATGCAACAGCTAGCAGTTCCATGACACCAGAACACGCTGACAAATATATAGCAGGAGAGTTTTATTAAACAGATCAAGTTCTGAGGAGACAAATGGGTTCTAAAGTCAATAGCTGCAATAGATGTAGATGTCAGCATCACGGTTGAATCCTGGTCTAGCAGCAACAATAACAATACGACTGAGGATTCTATACTGCCCATGAAGTTGAAATGGTTTGGCAAGAGGATGCCAGTGATAGGATAATAATGATAATACCACTGCTCACATATTAGTCGTTAACCAGAATTCTCTGTCAGCACTTGTAAATGACTAATTGCGGTACTATCAATCAGCAGCTCTTATATAGCGCACTCTTTACTTTCGCTTTAAGCACTACTAGTTAGTATTGCTAGTTAGCTGTTGGAGACATCCCTGACATCGTCGTCAGATGATGAAACGTATGTTGTATAATTGTTGGAAGGGTTTTGTAGGTGAGGAGGGGGGAGGGGCATTGATAAAGATATTATGATTATTTCTCGTGATTGTTCTGATGTTTGTCCAAACACCGGGATTCACTTATGTAATAGCGCTCCGCTCCCTTTATCGTACCGCGACCGCCTTACCTCTACCACTTCTCTCTCTCTCTTTCTCCCTCTATCACTCTCTTTCTCTCTCTCTCTCTCTATCACTCTCTTTCTCTCTCTCTCTCTCTCTCACTTTATCCCCTATCTTTCCCTCGCTCTCGCTCTCTTTATTTCTTTCTTTCTCTCTCCCTTTATTTTTTTTCTCTCTCATTCTTTGTTTCTTTCTCGCTCTTTCACAGATTCTCACTCACTCTCTTTCTGTCTCTGTCTCTCTTATCTAGCAGTCTATTCAATACAATACTAAAAGTAAATTTTCTAGCACCTTTAATAGGCGATATAGAACTTCCTATGATACATCAATGACAAAGTATCTTAGGGACGTGTTTTGAACATAGAGACAAAGTATCATAGCCTGCCATAAGCCACAACAACGTGGCAAGATTTGTGCAAGTTTGGAATTGGATATTCCAATAGGTCAAGTACACAAAAGTCATATCATGGGGCAGACTACCTAACCCTTCACTGCAATATCTACGTAAGTCGGCTCTTACAAACACATGCAGTTGTCGATTGGTCTAGTCTCAAGCTTCCCAGACCTATAGTCTCAAGGTTCCCTGATCGAACAAGGGATTCCGAACAATCTTCCTGATACAATGGACTTGAATAGAGGATTAATGAGAATCGCGTTTAACGTTATGCCATCTTTTGTTATCAGTCTTCACTTAAACAACTTGCATTAGAATTTACGCCCAAGTGATAGCACTTATATTATTACTATCCACATTGATTTGAGATATGAAAGGCTACGCCGGAATTTAAGAAATAGCTTCTGTAATAATATTAGAACCATTGTTTCACGAATTAACTAATCTGTGAAGATAATTATCATTCATGTTTGGTTTATTATGGTTCATAGGCGTGGAAATATCGATTATTACTTGATAAGCTACAGAAATGATACATTTGTTCGGTTTCTTTTGATTTATTGTTGGAGCTTTTATCATAATAATTATTAATTATTTCCCTTCATCGCTTTCTATATGCTTACAGATTTATATATATCTGAACAGACTACACTTAGAAGTGTACTGTGTACTTTTTGTACTTTAATGTACTAATGCACACATAAATCAATCAATGAGGATTTAACGTCCGGTTCATCACTAGAATGCGATGTCAAGGACGTTCCAAGTGGAATGTGCAACCACAGAAAGCTTCGAACCACCAGAACACTACTGCAAATGCATAAGCCGAAGAGAAAGCGATCCAAAACAGTGCAACTCCGTTATCCAAAGCAAGGTAATCCCCTGTTGAAGGAAACATAAAAGACTTCTGCATTTGTAAGAGAAAATATAAAGTGAATTCCATGACAAATTATAGCTAAATTTAAGCCAAATTTTTATACAATAAAAATTCATCATGTCAAATTTTGGTTAATCGATTATGATGCCTTCAAGTGGAGAAGCATCCTCATACTTTTCGAATATAAAGTTGTGTTCCTTTGTTAGGTCTTAGATTGTCCTAAATGTTTAAAGACTTAAGCCGAATTTAGCGTCAGAATTTGAGCCCTGGGATTCGAGCCATCTCTGGAACCCGATCTATGGAATCTATGGAACCAGATTTGGATGCTTAATAAACAGCGCTACTGGTCCAGCCAAACGTCGGCTTTAAAGTCCGACTCTGATTCAAATCACAGGACTTGTCAGTCACTGATGCTACCAAGGGTATTCTATTAACCTCCTATATTATAACCTCCTTGGATGCAACCCATTTGTTTCCTTAGATCTGTTAAATCAGACTCTCTTGTCAATACAATACAATATAATACAATGAGGATTTAACGTCCGGTTCCTCACCCGAAGGCGATGTCGGGGACGTCTCAAGCAGACTATGCAACTGCAAGCAGTTCTATACCACCAGAACATACCTGCCAATGTATAGACTGAGGAGAATGCGAGATCCGAAACAGTGCAAGTCCATTAGCCAGGGCAAGAAAGTCTGATTGAACAGATCT
>JAQFZF010002684.1:0-12138 GCA_034695365.1 Enchytraeus norvegicus
TAATTAATACTGCTCAGTTAGGAGATCATATCTGACCTGTTACACAACCATAACCGATGTTATGAAAAGTGTGTGAGAATGATTACGACCATAGCAACGAATATAGAGAAGATAAGCATCACGGCTGGTCTTCTGTGTGAACAACAACAAGACGATAATAATACGATAAGTTTCTGTCCGTTTTATAGGCCTTTAAAATTTACTTTTCAGGATTATATCTTAATCTCTGCAGTGATTAAATGTAGTGAAAATGGATAGGATTAGGGTTAGGGTTAGGGTAGGGGTGATGTTTAGTATTAAATTCGTTTATGTTTAAACTTGAATTTGTGATTTTTTTTTCAAATAAAGACCTTTATAATGCACAATCTACCGGAAACTAGTCGCTTGTTGATTAGATAGTAAACCTACCCCTATAAAGTTAGCGCAGGACCCACAGCCGCAGATCACGAGAAACATAGTTCCAAAGAGCTCAGCGCCTGTGGCCACCCAGAACCCCAGGGTCTTGACGTCATCAATACTGCTGATATCATTATATCCGACAACAATCCGTCTACTGGATGTTTCCTTCATCTTCGGTATATGCTCGGGTCCAATGAAGCTCTATAGGCTTTTATTGTTTCGTATTTCTATATTTCGTATTTTTTAATTTCTGGCGACTGTTAAACATAATAACAACATTTTAGCATTGAACCGGATAAAATGGTCATATCTGACGCTAAGATTTGCCCATCGTCATTATATTTAAAATTTCCATTTCTCCTTCAATATTTAGGTTAGGGCTGTGGTTAGGAACATTCTTATGATCAGTCAATGAGGAATTAACGTCCGGTTCCTCACCCGAAGGCGATGTTAGGGAGGTCATCCCTGAGAGTTTTGATGTTCAAAACTTTCCTTCATATTCAGACCCCTAGGGCCACTCCGAGACAGTCCCTAGGTAACGCCACATCAACCACCGCTATAATAAGTCAGGTTATTATTATCCGTATATATTCACACGTGATAGACGTACATGCTAGTTTCCTTTCTTCGTTGCTGTTTTTTGTGTTTTTAATTAAATTTTATAATCTACTCCATGATTAATCGTACCTTTGCCTTACCATGGGAGCACAATGCAACCAGCGCAGGTACACGATCAGCCTTCCATCTTCCTGGCATCGAAACGCACCCGTGCCCAAGGGTGCCAGGGATATTTTGTCGACTGAGCTGGGAATCGTTCTCACGCCTCGAGACATCTCTCGATTTTGAGTCAGCCATGCTAACCGCTTCACTAAATCCCGACGGTTAAGTTATCAGCAAGGGTGATAGGCCTACATTTCATCTAGTTATGATGATAATATTAATATATTAGTAATTATATTCATAGAAATGTAACGTCTATTTTATAAACACAGAAATGTGACACCTAGGCTACGTTACAAACATAGAAATGTAACACCTAGGCTACGTTACAAACACAGAAATGTAACACCTAGGCTACGTTACAAACACAGAAATGTAACACCTAGGCTACGTTACAAACATAGAAATGTAACATCCAGACAACAACCACACAGCACTCGCCTGGACCAGAGTAAAAGCTATATATTAATCGCATCTTACACTTCTGATTTATATCACCTGTTGTCTCTCAGTTCTCAACACATCAGTCTCAACCACTGCTCATTTTCAACAGCTTTATCACATAAATCTCTGTGTCGGCCTCAGTGGTTAAATTGAGGCCGAACACGCGAAACACTGTTCCAGAGCCCACTGAAAATATCCATCAGCGTTCCAGGGCCCAGAAAAATTGCCATTAGCGTTCCGGTGTGATGAGTCCTCGAACATTTTACAGTGCCAGGGCCCCTTGATTTCCAATTCAACCACTATTGTGTAGGCCTACACATTAAAATAGAAAGGCTAAAGCCGATATTTAAGGCCGCTTTGCGGCCTGACGGCTACATTAGTGACAGTCAAGCCCTGGGATTCGAATCTTGAATTGAGAGATTGTCTGATAGCTCGTATTTTAATGTCATTAATTGTAATTCATGAAATTTTGTTAAGCCTACTTGTCATATAATTTATATTTACTACTCAACTTAGGCCCTACATGTACGATCTTTCTTAAATATAAGAGTCAACATAATTAAATCTTATAAATGAATTATCGCATGTTTATATGATCTGAACCGACCAGTCCCGCCATTAGCTAAAAGCTCCGACCCGACTCGACCCGTGGATTGACCCGACAACAACTCTGAATCACCTTGAGGAAAACCCTCAAGTGTGCTTTTGAGCTTGGCGTTAACAGACTCGGACCTACATGTGTCTTACTTGGTGCAGATGACAGCAAAAATATAAACCTATATGGATTATGATATATTGCAACAGCAGTTCTATGATGAAAGCGTCCCGCTACTCTCCCCTCTCTCTCTCTCTCTCTCTCTCTGTGTATGTGTCTCTCTCCATCTCTCGCTCTCTTCTATCTATATCTCTTTCAATCTATATCTATCTCTCCCTCCCTCCAGTGGTGATTCTAGATCAAAATATATAGGGTTCCATGCCCCCCCCCCCACCCCCGGTCTGGAAAAGCTGATAAAGGGAATGGCTATATCCAAAATTCAATCGGATTCTTTGGGGGAGGGGGGAGGGGCTGAAGGCGTGACGGATCAAAGTGACGGATGCAAGATTGAGCCTGGAAGAATTGAGCAAAATATTAGAAATATGATACATTTTCATTTACTTTTGCAATTGCACGATTTTTAGATGGCGCTTTTGGTTCTTATTTTCTAATTTCCTCCCCTTCCCCCTTTGCTGTTCCCTTAGATATCAGTTTTCATTCTCAGCTTTATGGGTGGGGAGGTGGACTTTACTCCAATATTTGGCATTAAAATCAATGGCTACTTAGGTAGCCGTCAATAGGCTATATATTTTGTACGGTGTTTGATCCGCCATACTTGAGAATAGATCAACCGAAAAATGCATGTGTTTCGGAGAAGGTGACAAACACAGATTCATTCTGCAGTAGTGAAAGGTCGTCTATACCATGACTTCTCTCTCTGTAAGCCTCTAGACTGATAATATAATTGGTCGCATAATAGGAAGATATATATAGGCTAGAATTATGGAAACCAGCAGCATTTGAGTTGTCATAAACATATAAGAAAAATATATTGTGCATATTATTAAAATAAAACATGCGAGCCAGCCACATTCAATCCTAGTAGGCCAACATTGAGTTGTATACCGTGTAGGCGTCTATTGTATAGGGTCTACAGTCTATAGTCTTGCATACTCATGAATATGATCGGAGAATTCACAGTGCTAATGGAAACGATCAAAGGAATAAAGTTACATTGGGTTTGTCCTAATTCTATTATATTGAAGGTAGGTGTTTTATGAGAAAATACTATTCTTTTGGGGGCCACTGCTCTCCGATCTATAGCCGCCGCTGTACGTAATAGGGCTGGCTATGTGACTGCTTCAGAAGGTTTTGCAGGCAAACACGGGTCTGGCATAATGATAGTAATAGATCGAGAATTGATGGCGATCATATCGCAAAATTAATGACAATTGTCACCTGTGCGCTGAAGGCTCTTTGAAACGAGATCAGCTCCGCACTAGGAGTCAGTATTGACTTTGCGGTACCTTTACGTTTACCTTTTAATATATAACAAGGGTAACGTTATGTTTATTTGCTTCAAATGATCACGCATGCAAACATTGGTAAACATTTACAGGAAAACAACAATACCTAAATGGACCTAAATAAATTAAGAAAAACCTGTAATGCGTACATTGTACAATGTAAGTCTAAAAATTGTCTATATTCACATAGACTCAAAAATATGTAACAAATCAAATAAAGAAATTATAGAACTTTGTATATTCTACATATGTGAAGTTCTGAACTACGGTTCATAATACATTAAAATGGTCTGTAAGAATGTTAGAATATCTCAATAAGTAGCGGACCAAGAACTATCTTATTTTCAAGTGTAATAAAATGTTACCTCACGTAGAATACATTCTACGTAAAATAAAGATTGGCATAGAATTAATTAGAATAGTTAAATAGGCTTAAATATTATTTATTCTACCATTAATCAAATGAACGTATAAATTTTCTCTAGAACAATGCAACTCATCTTTCAGAGAATTATATGGCACAGTTTAAAATTATCTCCTGCACATATTGTTATGTTATTATAGTTGATTTTATCGATTATAATTAACTTGCACTAGTTTAACCATTGTTGAATCCTGTTCTCTTTCAACACTTGTGACGTGAACGATAAATACGTAAGAATAATAAATGGAGGTTTTTATTTTAAATAAGTATATGTATTTGTAAGTACATAGGATAAAGACTAGTAACGGTTGTTGAAGTTGAAGCTCATCCCATCAAGAAACTATTAATTTCAATGCACTTATATAATAAAGCTAAAGCCGAATTTAACGTCAGTTTCATCTCTTGAAAGGGATATCAGCTATATAATAGTACAGATTACGTATGTACACATTGTACAGAGTATATTACAGATTACATTTGTACACATTGTATAGTGTATTACAGATTACATATGTACACATTGTACAGAGTATATTACAGATTATATATGTACATTCACAGATTACTACACAGTGAACACCATAGCAAAGTTAATAAAATTAACGAAATAATCAAGTAAAGATAAATATATTAGGCTGAAAAGATGTGAGAAGGAAAATACTGTTCTCGATATCACATTATGACGTCATAATGTGGCATCCTGGGTTAGCAACAACAACAGCAACGATGTAACTGAAGTTATAAATACGTGGCTAGACCCCAAAAGTCTACAACCGATTTCACATTGGTAACATTAAATATACTAATTTTGCCGTGGCAAAATTTTATGCGCCGTTTTTCTCCAATATTTTTGGAACATAGAGGCTTGACAAACTTCCCTATCTCGCTCCATTATTGCTAAATCTGGCATTATAACGGGATTCTGCAGAGAGAACACATTCCAGGTAAAGCTAATCACAGGTACTGTTACATACTGATACTAAATGCGTTTCTAAGCAGCAACAAAAAACTTAACTAATTTTGTCTATATAGCAAATTACAATTACCTAGGCATACAACAAATTCCAGGCAAAAGCCCATCACAGGTTATATACTGTTATTAAAAGCGTTGCGAAGAAGTAACAAAGATCTGAACTAATTTTTTCTTCATAGCATTTTACAAATATCTATGCTGCAGTACACAACAGTCGGCTTCTGAAGTCAAGTTTCTTGACTGGAGAAGTGTATAGGCCTACTCTAATCATAAAGTATTATGGTTACACTATACGAGTATTCATGGCGACTTGATATAAACACCCGTTTTGTATTTTGAGAAGTCCGTGATATCGTCGTCAGATGATGAAACGGACGTTAAACTCGTATCGTTGTTGTTGTTTTCTCCTAACGTAGACATGAGGGAAAATGTTTGCTCGTACTCGGAAACTTAATGGAAGAAATAATTAAACATGGAATAATACAAACTAAAATTGTTTCTCTCTGTCCAAAAAATTCATCTGCTGAACTCAATTTCAAATACTGGGTTCGTCAAATGTTAGAGACAGATTGAAAGTTGACGTTTCAAGAATTCTCTAAAAATTAATTAACATTGGTTAACATTCCTTTCATAACTTACTCGTGGCTTCATTCAATGGTTTCACAGCCCATGCTTTGGCACAATGAATCACACTATTGGTTGGACTATTGTTCCTAAATTTAAACGGACTCGAGTCCCAGCCGTGTCCGTCTCTGACAGTATCATTGAAACAGACGTTAAACTTCGCCTTACAGCTTCTTAAATACATATTAGGAAATCTGTTACAATTATTTGCACACAGTGAATGATATGATTATTACTATACGCATGCACATGAGCCTAATATCTATACTGAGAGGTAGTACATAATAATAACGATAACATGGACTATTCGATGTCAATACACATCAAATGTTTCAGATGTCCAGTCTCACAGAGGATCAAGTTTTATCTCCAATGATTTCTCTATTCTCTTGTCTTCAGTTGAACTAAAATAAACAAGCAGTGTCATTATAACTTGTCGTGGAAAAATAAAGAATAAGATTTCTACCCAAATACAATTCAACAATGATAATTTAACGTCCGGTTCCTCACACGAAAGGGATACCAGGGAAATAAATAATATGATGGAGCTATAGTCATCTTGCATTCTATCGTGAATAACCACTGATAACACGAGGCTTGATGTAATAGCCACTGATAGGACGATACTTGGTGTGATAACCACTGATAAAACATGGATTGATGTAATAACAACTGATAAGACGAGGCTTGATGTAATAGCCACTGATAAGACAAGGCTTGATGTAATAACCACTGATAAGACCAGTCATGATGTAATAACCACTGATAAGACGAGGCTTGATGTAATAACCACTGATAAGACGAGGCTTGATGTAATAACCAGTGATAAGACATGGATTGATGTAATAACCACTGATAAGAAGAGACTTGATGTAATAACATTTGATATGACAAGGCTGGATGTAATAACCACTGATAAGACGAGGCTTGATTATCAATCAATCAATCAATGAGGATTCAACGTCCGGTTTCTCACCCGACGGCGAGGTCAGAGACGTCCCAAACAGCATGTCCAACTACAGACAGCATCAAACCACCAAAACACTCCTGCAAATGCACAAACAGAAAGAGAAAGCGAGGTCCAAAACAGTACAAGTCCGTTATCCAGGCAAGAAGGTCTGCTAAAACAGATCTACGGTGGGAAGAGATGAGTTTTTAGATAAGACGAGGCTTGATGTAATAATCACTTATAATATAAGGTTTGGTGTGATAACCACTGATAAGACAAGGCTGGATGTAATAACCACTGATGCAATTAAATTACGCTCTTGTTTCTTATGTCTTCCAATAATGCAAGTTCTATAATAAATAGTTATTTATCCCTGCTGCATCATGACAGTACACATTGTAGTTAAATGATATTTGATGACGCAGATTTAAGTGAAAACTTAACAGTAAGAACTGCTTGAGACGTCCCGACATCGCCTTCCGGTGGATAACCGGACGCTAAATTTCTATTTTATTGTCACGTTAAAGGTAGTACCAGAGGTCAAAATTGACCCCTTGGTTTCGGAGTTGATTCCGTTTTAAAGCGCTTCAGCACACAAGTGACAATTTTCATTTATCAAGAGGCAAGGTCGCCAACCACACTTTCGATACAAACGACCATACGAAAGAGCCCTGTTGACCTTCGCAATCTTTTGCAGCAGTCACCTACCTACTAGGTACTAATTAAATAATTGCTGCCAATTATCCGACACACAAGGGAATGGAGGATGGTTGTCCAGTTGTACATCAGAGATTACTGTGACTCAACTCGACCAGGAATCGAAACCTGAACTTTATGCGCACAAATGCGACACTGACCAGCAAGTGAGCGATAACAGTTACTATAACGTACGCTGTCATAATTCAAAAATGTCGAACATAATATGCTAAATGGTAAAGGTCAATCAACCGAGACTATTGAAACAGATTATTCTAACAAATCGTGCTCCATCGTTAGTTTGCCAGCTGGCGAATGAACTGAGTCCATTCACCAATTCAAAATTTGTTGCAAACTGAACAAATCAATCAATCAATTCAAGGTAGAGTCGCAGGAGAGTCCGTATCTGACAGTATCTTTGTGATACTGAATCAGACGTTAAACATATCTTGACATCTTTAATCAATGAGGATTCAACATCTGGTTTCTCATCCAAATGAGATGTCAGGAACGTATAAGATCTCTCTCTCTCTCTATCTCTCTCTCAGTGCACTGCGTAATGGCAGGTCCATAGCATATAGCTTTATAGTTTGTATGCCGCATTTTCTTGAAGATCATTTTGGTTACTGCGGAGAGGCCTCCTTATCCTTCTTCAGTGACTGCGTTAGTCGGTTTTTACGAAACACGTGCCTCTTTCGGTTGGTCCATTCTCAAGTTTGCCAGAGCCAACATATCAGATAAAGAAATAAAGATAAGATAATAATTACGTGAGCAGTTTTTTCTACTGTGGACGGGCGACCAGTGTACATGCCGCTCATACGCATGGCTCCCGTGGGCGCAGCTGCAGCCGTTATAACGCCACCAGTGTACATGCCACTCATGCGTATGGCGCCCCCCGTGTGCACCATCTGGCTCCCCTCCTCATCGTAGTGAGAGTCGTCGTAGTACCGGGCGGTGAAGATCCCTCTGAACTTGTCACGGGTGGCGTTGACAGCCATCACCAGGTCGTACAGTAGGGCTGCTAGCGCGCCTCCCACTAGTGGAGCCACAAAGTAAGCCTGAACACAATCAAATGGACCGCCACAGTTAGCCAAAATATAATCAATGGATCGGCACAGTTAACCAAAATATAATCAATGGATCGGCACAGTTAGCCAAAACACAATCCATAAGGGTAACAATTACAGCGAAGGAGAAATTATCAGGCACATAAACAAATTCAATCAACAGATTGAATGAAACACTGAAGTTTACAGGGAATCAATGAACACCATATATTATGATCCCATAAGTAGGCCATCAGGACCTGCATATTTTCATTTCTTTGTGGGCTGATAGCATAATACAATATCATGGACAGAGAATAGCAGTTATTGACTCGAGAAAGTGAATGATTTTATTAATAGTTCTGCTACAAGTTTCTGAGCTTTTGAATAAAAATCTTTCAAAATGATTCTTTTAATCTCTCAACTAAATGGTGCTGACTTTAATTAATATTTTTTACTTGACTAATTAATATATAAATAGTTCAGTGGTTACCTAGTGATGGATCTGTAATCCAATATAGATAACTTGAGATAGTATAAATAGTTTAGTGGTTACCCAGAGATAGACTTTCACGGTCTCGGCGACGACGGCTGAGCCAAGACAACGAGCAGGATTCATTCCACTTCCGGTGTAGGGGATCTAAAACACGCAAATATTATATTTAATAACAATGATTAGGGTCTACATATGATATCATACAGGGTGTACAACTGTACATTAATGATAGCTCATGAAGAAAACTTCATAACTTTTGACAGAAACAATATATTTTAATTCTGTAAACGGTATTTCATTCACAAAATACGTGAATTTCATTCTATGCCATATTTTGTGTGCTTTCATGAGATTTTATACGCAAATATTGCATTTTTTGCGATCAGCGATTTTTTCAGTGCGATTTTGTGACTAAAAGTATAAAAAGAGTCCTATAAAGAGGGGTACGACTGCTGACCACCCACACATAGTGATAGAGAGTCCTATAGAGAGAGGTAGGACTACTGACCGCCCACACATAGTGATAAAGAGTCCTATAGAGGGAGGTAGGACTACTGACCGCCCACACATAGTGATAGAGAGTCCCCTAGAGAGAGGTAGGACTACTGACCACCCACACATAGTGATAGAGAGTCCTATAGAGAGAGGTAGGACTACTGACCGCCCACACATAGTGATAGATGGTCCTATAGAGAGAGGTAGGACTACTGACCACCCACACATAGTGATTGAGAGTCCTATAGAGAGAGGTTGACAACTAACCGCCCACACATAGTGATAGAGAGTCCTCTAGAGAGGTAGGACTACTGACCACCCACACATGGGTGTGATTGAGTTCCATAGAGAGAGGTACGACTATTGACCGCCCACACATAGTGACAGAGAGTCCTATAGAGAGAGGTAGGACTACTGACCGTCCACATATAGTGACAGAGAGTCTTATAGAGAGAGTTAGGACTACTGACCGCCCACACGTAGTGATTGAGTCTTATAGAGAGGTAGGACTACTGACCGCCCAAAGATGGCACATAGCTATAGAGAGTCCTATAGCGAGAGGTCCTGAGCCAGACAGATCTTCTCTCAGCGTGTCACAGGTCGCGAACACAGTCCACACCAGAATAAACGTGACCAACAGCTCAACCCCAAAGATCTGACCTATGTCCATACTGTCGTTTGGGGTGCAGCTACCCAGAGCGTCGTTATGACCTTTAGGGGTCAGCAGTCTGCACAGCAATATATCAATCAATCAATCAATAAATCAATCAATCAATTTATCTAAAAGTTGTACTACTACATGAAGCCACGTTGCCCTTTACTGCAGCGCGACTGAAGCGACTTACCACAGTATACTTAGAACTGGCCGTTTCAAGTCAAGTTCTGTAATTCTCTGTACAGTCAAGTACATGTACAATCAAGCGAGGCGGAGAGAGAAGCTGCTATCTCAGGATGTTCGCCTCTTACCATGTTATACCAACACATGCAGTAACTGTCATTGGTAAATTTAATTTTTGTTATTTCTCAGGTGCAGCTATATGGAATGCATTAAAAATGAACAAAGCAGAAAAAAATGAAGGAAGGCTTTGCAAAGGAAGACAAAGAATTACATATAGTCTCAGTGATTGAATGAACGTAGAAAAAAACAGAAATTATCAGAATCTCAAGAGAACGAGAACTGTGAGAGACCATGACCGGCAACCCCTGCAACGGGCCAGATACCTAAGCAAAGAAAAAATTATGTATGTTTAAACTTTTACTCTTAAAACTGAAAGAGAGTCATTTCGGGTTTGGGTCTACAGAATAATTAGCGACTGCCCTATAACAGCAGCAGTGCATGGGACCTGCACTCCTGCAGTATAATATAAATTTGTATAGGCCTATAGTTTCATTTCACAAACTATGTACATGATGATTTATGCGATCAACTATAAAACCTATGCCTCATTGCATATAGCTTGCCCTCTTAAAAATATTACCTCTCTTATCATTTATAACAGCATTAAACCTCACATTTCCATAAAAATAAAACTTTTTACTTTTTACAAAAGAAAGAATTTTAACGAGCAGTTTTCAAAAGCAGTTTCTATGGTTACTTACTGACTAAACTTTTTACTAAACTTTTACTCAAGACTAACCTTTTAATAAAACTGACTAAAATTAGTTAAACGATTGTTCTAGAATAGATCTCACCAAGAAAGGAGTTTTAAAACTAAAATAGTAGCTGTCATTGGATTCTAACACATCCAGCCTCTCCCTCTCTCACTCTCACTCTCTCAGTGCAGTGCACTTCCCAACGCAGGTCCAAAACTAAAATAGTCCTATGTACTGTGTCCGGAAAAAACTACCCTCTAGCGAAATCTCAATAGCTTCTTCAAAACTCAAGATAGTTAAAAAATATTACAGGATATCTGAAGGAGCTAATTTGACATCAAACCTCCAAATTTGATTTTAAAATATGCATAACTAAGAAAGTTACAGTGTTTCTATGAACCCAGTCGATAGCCTCTTGTGGAAAATCTCACAGACTGCCTCCAGCACAGTCTCGAGTTCAATCTTGTTGGTTTGGTTTTGAGTGAATACTATGTACCGCTCAAGCATAGCGCATCAAACGTGGTAGTCGAGAGGATTAAGGTCAGGTGAGTTTGGTGGCCACTCATCCTGCTTGACAAACTCTTTGTTAATATGCTTTTTACATTTTGTGCGTAGAAACTCTGTAACTTTTTTAATAATTAATATTTTTCGACCAAATTGGAGGTTATATGTGGAAAATTTTCCTCTAGAAGGTCTTAAAATATTAAGATAAGATAGTGAGTTTTGAAGAAGTTGTTGAGATTTCGCAAGAGGATCGATTTTTTCCGGACGCAGTGTATTTTGTATGCCATATTTCTTGGATATAAGTTTGTTTTCTGAAATGGTTGTCCTTCTACTTGTCCTTCCTCAGTGGTAGAGTTAGTCGGATTCTACGAAACACGTGCAGCTTTCGGGTGGACTATTCTCAAGTTTTCCGGAGCCAATACGGCAAATCAATCAATGAGGATGAGGATCAAACACATCTAGCAAACACATCTAGCCTATCATAACTATAATCATGCTAATCTGAAACAGTGTCACAGTGAAGCCATCATAGCCATGCCATGCCAAAATAACATTGAAATGTCTGGGCTCTGACTGCTATTATCACAGACATGTGAATGGAGGGTGGCCGGAGTCACCGAAGGCCGCTGTTCGAAGGTCACCCTCTTCTCCTCCCCATTGAAGCGTGTATCGAAGAAATGGGGGACCCCTTAAAAACCATTAAAAAAGAAATTA
>JAQFZF010002685.1:0-12137 GCA_034695365.1 Enchytraeus norvegicus
TTATAATATGAGCAAGTGGTTGTGAAATAAAATGTGCTGATAATTGTAGAACTTTAGAGGTTATACCGTCTGAACCCCTACTATGGTCGATAGAAGATCGGCAAGATAAGATGCTTTTCCAAATTGAAGAACTTTAAAGGTCAGTAGGGCAATTTTATATTTATGCGTTCAGAAACTGGCAACCAGTGAAGTGTTTTAAGAAGAGTATTTGAATGAAAGCAACGTTTAGAAGAGTTACAGACAACACGTCTAAGGAATTTTAAACACGCTGAAGGAGAGTAATTGAGGATTCAGGTAAACCATACAGTAATTGTCAGTAAAGAATTACAGTAGTCAAGCTTTGAGTGCACCAAAGAGTTAGCCAAAATTGTAAGGCTTGTAACTATTATGGAATAGGCCTAAGCACCTGAGTCTCGAACCTGGCAAAAAATATCCCGAACAATGCTATGACTGAACATTTCTATAATTTCATTTTGCCGGACTCCACTTGCCATGTCATTTTTTGTTTGTAGAAATTTCTGTAAGTAGTTCGAATCCTCACACCTTAAACGAAGTTGTTGCTTGAAATTGCCTTCATCTGTTTCATGACCTCTAAGGGCCAGACCTTGCCTGAAGAGGTAACGAGCTGTGTTGAAAATGACATGTAAACTTTTGCGTGCACTTAGTAATTGTTTGTTCACTTTTCGCAAGCTGTGCATTCACTGTAGGGATCGATGCGTAAGACAGCTGCTCCCGAGCAAAGCAGTGTGATTCACTTCTTTCGTGTTCCACACATTTCTCTACCGCTTTCTTCCAATTGCAAAAGCCCTTTGGTTATAAATGTAGATTCGTTCTTGCGGGAAAGTTCTGTATGATGTAGCGATTCTGAACTGTATTCATCCTTCAATCGGTGTCAGTTCAGGGTTACAGGGAAATCTTTGATACCATCACGTCTGAAATTTCAAACAGTCTTTCTTCCCCTCAGCACTGCAGTCGAATGAAATCATGAAATGACCTTAAATATTTTTTGCTTCGTGTTAATATTTCATTCATTTCTTCAATTTTTTTGGGGGGATGCATCCCCCCAAGAAACCTTTCACGGAAGTTGGGGGGATGCATCTCCCCCCCGCCCCCATTCCCCCATGGTTGACGCCCCTGTCCTGTATTGAAAATTCTTGCTTTGTTGTTCAGTATCGCTTTGTGCAATGTACTATTATTGTACATGGAAGCATACATGTACATTGCTACTGTATATACCTGCTGCGGTAATTATTCCCATGACTTGTCTAAGAGTGTCTTATGCTGTACAAACACGAGCAAAGTTTATAATTCATGATTATTGTGTGGAATCGTTCGGACTTTAACTATCATCCCCTGAATTTTAGAAATTATAATTATAAGAAATAGACGACCACTAGGCCCCTATATACAATATTTTAATTGATCGTGATCTTCTATGTTGATAGTAATTAAAGCTTAGGTATATAATTTTTGCTCGGATGAGGAAATGGACATTAAGCCTTTCTTATTATTATTTTATCCCCACAAAAAATGCAAACTGTAAAAATGTAATTTTGTTTCGCGAAATTATACAGTGTTCAATAGATCAACCGATAGCTGCACAATGCACATGTTTCTTAAAAGCCGACTAACGCAATCATGAAGAAGAACAAGGAGGCCCACTTGAGAGGTCAAAATAACACTGGACGCACAATTAATTTGCTAGTCATTAGGCAATGAAGAAAACAAACTAGTTCTAAATAGAATTTTTAAAGCCAACTCCTCCACACTGAAAACGAACTTTGATGCTCCATTGTAACGGAATGAAAGGACTGCGAGATGATATATGGACGTAGGCCTATAATATGTGAATCTGTTTACGACTTGTACGTTGTATCAAGCAAATGTGCGCATTTCATTTCAAGTTGTGCACTTCATCGGTATGTTTATCTTTCAGTAACTTTCTGCGTGAGTAAACTATCACATTGTTAAACAAAATTAAGAAAATTGTACCATTATATTTGTAAGACTTTAGAAAAATTGGTTTTTGGACCGGGGTATGATACGAGCTCGATTTCTGTTCCGTTTTCGAAATTAATGACTCGAATTCAATGTTTAGACGCCCCCCTCCCTCCACTGTGTCTCTACATATTGCAGCTGATATAAGAATTATTACAGTATCGATAGTCTTTGTATTGAATAAGAATGTTATGGCTAAAAGTTCTGAAGAGTTTTATTTGCTTAAAGAAATTATTTTAATGTTTTATTGGTATATTATTTCAGTAAAATTATTTATTTTTATTAAATATTTTATTTTTATTTAATTATTAGTCCACTGGTAAATTTATTGATAGAGTTGCAAAAATAGTTATAATGTAGGCCTATTCATGTAGATAGTTACAATGCTAGCGTTATTGTACAAATTGCCTTAATCTTTGATGCTGAATGCATTTGAATTAAAGGCTACGGGTAAATGCAGATTTAACGTCAGTTTTGCGGTCTAACGGCTACATCAGTGACGGGCGAGCCCTGAGATTCGAACAAGTAATATATGGAACCCGAGTCGCACACTCGACCGATGCACTCTCAGGCCGTTGGCATATCGGCGTGGTCAAGTCAGTGCAAAGATGTGCCAATTGGCCCGGACGGTGTTAGCACATCGGCTGGTTAGCATTCGGGTAATTATCTCAACACAGGAACATGACATTGTATTGTATTATGTCGCGTTGCAGAAACATTTGCTTGTTATACAACGGTCAACTCGTTGACGGAACTTTTATTTCATATTTTACGACACATTTCTTGAACACTTGCGGTGAATTTAGAGCAGCCGTGTGCGACAACAGAAACCGTATTTAGAACAAATAAAAGTTTTATAAACAAACCGGAAGCAGAAATCACAAATGGAGTCGGAGACTGGTTGCAAGGCTCAGCCGGGTTACTTGAAGACAGTTCCTGGGCTCATGAAGATATTCGAATTGGTTTGTATCTCTACAAGTTCAACTTGTTATCTGATATCTGTAGGAAATTTAGCATCTGTACCGCATTTGTTGTCTGTACAGCATTGTATGTACCCTGTGTATCTGAACGGTATTTATTCGCCTGTACAGTGTATATCATATGTACCATATAGAATTTAATCTGTACCGCGTTTAATATCTGTACCGGGCTTATTATCTGTAAGGAGTTTATTATCTGTACTGTGTTTATTAAAAGATTCTGTACCGTATTTATTATCTTTACCGAGTTTATTATTTCAACCGGATCTGGAAACTTGAGAATGGATACTGTACCAACGCGGACTCTTCGTAGTGTTAGAAAAATTAATTGATTAAAAGTGATGAACTTTTCTCTACTCTCTAACTCGTGTATCTACTGCAGGTTACCTTTGTAATCGTGTGAATTTTTCAGGAAATGTATGCTTGCATAGAGCTCAAATCCGTCCAGCATAAATACGCTAATTTAAACATTAATGGCTTATTAATTTGACCAAAGAATTGACACTGTTAGGAATCGAGTTTCCCGGTGATCTTTTGTGATGTGACGGAATGAACTGCCTATGATAGTTAATTTCGCGTGGGACGTCCGTTACATCGCATTTTGGTGAGGATACGTGGGTTACACCTTTATGTCACTGTAATTTCACAATATTAGCCTATAGCTATAGAATAATGATTGTAGCCTACTGTAAATTTGTCCATGAGCATGCAAGTTGTTATAATTTGTTATTTTTGCATTGAGTTATTTTGACAGTAACATCATCATAACATAATCATCATTGAACTAATTCAATTATGATTTCAAGTCCGGTTTCTCGAAGGCGAAGTCGTGGGCACTTTATTGTATATTATTTATTGTATTTCAGATGCTCGCTGGAACAGCGTTTGGTCTCGCCGTAGCTGTAGTAACACACACCTGTATGAACCATGGCCTGCGTCATGACGTATTCGGCTACGCCAGCTTCGTCGGTTTATTTGGATTCGTCCAAGCCTTTATCTGTCTATCACTCCATTTTCTGATGACATGTAACTGGGGCTGGCCAAAATATCTGGTAAGTAAAAATCAAAATAGCGGTTTAACGTCCGGTTCATCATCTGACGAAGATATCAATCTAAGTAAATCACTATTGATTCTGTCTCTCACTCTCTCCCTCTCTCTCTCTCTCTCTCTCTCTCGCTCTGGCTGTCTCTCTGTCTCTCTTTCTATCTCTCTCACTTTCTCTCGTTAATTGATTATAAATATTAGTTATTATTTACTAATTAACTTTAATTGGTTGATTAATTATTTAATTGAATGATATGTCATTCAGATTGTAGATGGCCCAATCATAAATTAATTATATTCAGTGCTATGCCCTTCAGTAGGTCCAATTTTAAATTCACGCATACAGTCTGTTTTCTGAGGAGATTTCTCGTGGGCTTTTTCGAACATAAAATATAATCAAGCAATATATTTTGATTTACTGTAACTTTTAATATTCACACATATTATTGTAGGAGACATTTTTCTACGCCCTGTGGACAATCGCTTTTACTATTTCGGGCATAATCTGCTCGGCTCATCACAGCGGTCACTGCAGTTCTCAAAAAGACCGGGTTGCTGCAGCAGCTGGGGTATGCATTGCGCATTTCATGTAATAATATTAATAGAGGTTTAACGTCCGTTTCCTCATCCAAGGGTGATGCCAGGGACGTCTTAACATCGTATACCTCGGCTTACAGATTCGCTAATAGAATATGTAATATATTTACACACACATCTCATTGTTTTTATATCATTTCCCTTTTTCTTTGCGATTTATGGTTAGGGTTGGTGGTGGGATTGAGATTTTGATGAAATCTTGAGATGTGTATTACAAAGGGGAATTGTTCAATCGGTTCACCCAGACGGTTGGTAGAAACACCGGCTGAGGAGAAACATTCATTCATTCACTTGTTCAGTTTAAATCAATTAATTTACAGCAAGCCTTTGTGAAATCAATGACGAATCGTTAATCTATTGTACATGTATATTGAGATGTTCAACGTTGACTTTTGTAAGATAAGCAATTGCAACTTTTTAAGTATACAGCATACTATAAAGCATGTTCCTTTCCCTCTTTTAATTTATTTGCTTGTTGCTGAATATTTTAGTAATACTGTATGTATATCAGGTAATTTACTGTATTGAGACCAAAAAGCTTGAAGTTGAGAATATATAATCCAAACGAAAACTTCACGAGTCTCGTAAGAGCTTGTCAGACTGAGTATTGAGCAATTGAACGCCCAACCACTTGTTTAAAAAGACACCGTGACCACACCATTTCTTAATCGTACCTTGTATTACTATGTTTCAGGCATTCGCATTCTTTTCCATGGTGGTATGGGCGATAGACACCCTCTTCCAGATCATAAACTTCAGTGACTCTGACAGCATTGACGTCACACCCGTGCGTGGATCAAGACCCCAAGGTAACACCAACACCGCCATGACAGATATTCCGCAACAACGCATCTCTGATGATATCAAGCAATAAGGGCTCTATAACTAATCTGCTAAATGTCGAGCTTTAATGACTTATCGAAACCGTGCTTTTATACCTGTGAGATTTCTAATGACTGATAGGCTACTGGTTTACTTTATGCCGACAAAATGACACTTTTGCAATTATTAATGATTTTGAAAAAATTGACAATTGCATCATTAGACTACCTGAATATTGGTTTGATATTGGTCTAAAATTATTTAATACTAATATTAGACCGATTTTTACTAACAACAGGCTAATCATTGATTAAAGTGTAAGTTTAAAGTGGGAAGCGGTCAATCAAAGTACCCCCCCCCCGCCATTCTGTTGCTGAGCCACTAGGTTTACTAATTGCCGTCAAATATTTATTTTCTTCTAATTTGATCACTTTAATGTTTACATCTATGGGCATGTCTCCATAATTGCACGTCTGTTTTAAATTTATACACGGATTGTTTTTAATGGATCACTACATTCATCACCTGTTATAATAATTAATTACATATAATTGTCATTGATGACCAGATGATAAAACGGACATTAAATTGGCGGCTGATTTTATAGACACGTGCAGATATTTTTTAACATCGGCCGGATGAATTTGAATTGAATTTCTTATATTTGGTTACAATAGTAGGCCTATCTGTAACATACTATTAGTGACGAAACTGAGTAAGCAATTCAGTGTCTTAGACTTGCCAGATTAGCCTACTGATGACTAATATTAATTATTTAAAACTATAAAATGTAACCTTTTCGTTTATGCCCTTCATGGATGTAACAAATAAGTTGTAAAGCCAAGTTTATCGTCCATGTTTTCGCATCGAAAGATACTATCAGAGACTGACCCGATTGGGACTAGAACCAGTGACCTCCTGCTCATCGAGCAAGCTTGTTACCGAATACGATGTGCAAGCGAGACATACGATTAATAGCCAATACCATCATTTTCACCATCTGAACGATACCTGTAATCGGTGTTAATAACGCTAACCGACTATTCTAGTGCTGATAAATAATGCTATGCGACACTAATAATTCTTAATTACTTAATTTTTGTCCGAGTTTAATTAATTTGATTAAAGTAGCTTTACAAAGATGACGAGAGAGATAATGCATTTTGCCACTATTTAAAGGAAATCGGCGAATATTGTCAAATTCACGGTAAAATTTCAACAATTATTGGTGCTCAAAATAATTGATATCGGCGATATAGAGTTTTGTGTAATATTTTTATCGTTTATCGTTTATATTTCTAGTAAAACGTCTCGTCTCTCTCGTTGGAGGTTAGACATATAAATGTAGCGTCGACGTCGACGCATTGACCGCGGAATCTAACGATCTTCTTGGCTAACTTGTGCTGCTCTCTGAATAGACTCGCTGCACCGTCCATGTGCATGTAAATAACCCGCCGCAGTTCCTTTGTATTAAATATTTGTCTCCCTATTGTTGCGATTTTGTTGTTCTAATTTGCTATGGGGTAAATATATCAATCAATCAATATATCAATTCACCAACCAATCAATCAATCAATAATTGTTGACCTAGTCACGCTCTTATAGGCTTATGCGAAATGATACAAGTAGCTATAAATGAACAATTGAGATCAGGTATGCCAAGTAATAGAAGGTCCGCCCAATGGCACCTTCGAACTCCGCAAGTCTGGTATTTACCACACTTCCGTGCTCGGTTGGTTTATTCTTAAGTTCCCCAGAACAAGCCAGGTATTTTATAAAAACGATTCGTCATGTTGATAGTTTCGGGATTTACTATGGCTTGTACACGATAAGCGTTTTATCCAATAGAAGCTAATTCACAGATTGCGCATATTTTATGTAGGCCCAGGTCTGTCTTATGTAAGGCGAGTTTTATCTTCCAAAAAGGTTCAAAGGTACCTTAATTATAATAATCATTCGGAAACCACAACCATATCTTTGTGCGACCGTCGTCAAATTTCAACACCAGTTCTTTTTCATTGCAAAGTTGCATAAAATAACAAACATTTGCTTAATTACAACTACTGCGTGAGTTTAAAAAACTATCCACCTAGCGAAATCTAAATAACATCTTCAAAACTCCATATTTTGTAAAAATATTTTCAGGCTCTCTAGAGGAGGAATTTTGACATCTAACCTCCGAATTTGGTCGAAAAATATTCATTGATAAAAGAATTACAGAGTTTCTTAAAAAAATTCAAAAGTGCTAGTTAACAAAGCTTTTCTTAGCAGTCCGTCATTTCTCTTTGAAAGTTTGAATCCAAAGTAAGCCTGATTTTTGGTCATCAAACGGACTATTTGTTGATGCAGCCAGTGCGTGTTCAAAGTGAAAGCCATCTGCTCGAATGCACGACCGTAGCCTCTCCCGGAAATCTAGCAAAGCCAGCCAGGATAGTCTCTAGTGGAAAGAATTTCCAGATTGCCTCCACCGCAATCTTGAACTCAGTCTTGCTGGTTGATATTGAAGCGGACAATTCTACCGCTCAATAATAGAGCCCCAGATTTAGTAGTACTATGCTGCTCGATCCAAATTTTGCCATCACTATTTGAATAAGCTAAATGTTAATTAACATTTTTAATTTCTCCGTAGAAATTCTGTAATTTTTTATCCATTAATATTTTTTTTCAAATTTGGAAGTTGGATGTCAAAATTCCTCCGCTAGAGAGTTTGAAAATACTTTTACAAACTATTGAGTTTTGATGAAGTTATTGAGATATTGCTAGGGGATAACTCACCCTTTATCTATCAAATGCTCGACCATTCGTGGAATAAAATGATGGCACCTGCTAGATATAGACAAAACTCGTACCGAGTCTACAATCTCGCCACATGAGTATTCAATCGACAATTCAAGCAAATTTATAATATTAAAAAGGCCTTGTGAATGTATCAACCACACCTAAAATGATGCCTTTGATCAAGGAAAATTAGATGTTTTGAGGTGGTTTTCATTACATTGATTGTCTTCCTAAGTGACAGCGTCAGTCAGCTTCTACGAAATGCTAAAGTTTCCTGATCCTAAACGGGAATTAATTATAAATCTGACCATCAAAATATTCTTGAAAATATATCGACAACCTACTAACCTAAAATGATAAATGGGTTGACCTGATAATTTGCAGGATAAATATCGCATAAATTTATTAATCTCTGTTACGGTCAATGCTTTTCCGCATTGACGATTCAGTATTCCCATGGTAATATTAAGTAGGTTTAACTTAATTAAGTTTGGCCTACATGTATAATAATGGGTGATATTAGAGATTTTGAGAGATATATTTTTTCATAATATTACACTTGTCGAGAAATCTGAGTTGGCCAACGTTATAAATTTAAATTGTGTGAATGAAATTTAGTAAAATAGGCATATACAATTAGTAAGTAGTGGGTAACTACTACAAAAGATAACTAAAGATGTATAGTCAAGTTAGATCTGTGGTGTTGGCTACCTCGTCGTCGAATTATTGACAATCGACACCTGGGTACCATACACTTGGGTAAGTTTGGGTAATTAACACTTGGGTACTATAGTTGGTATCAGCTCTCGAAATTTTCTGCAGTTTTCCGAGTATGACAAAACTAATACATGTACACAATCATTTTGTTATTTCCAGACTAGCATAGATCTTGCACATTGGTTGTGGCCTATGGTAGACTATGCTACTTCTTCCTTCACTGTTCATGAGCGTTTCTGATACTCATTTAAGAGTGCGCTTTATAAAAGTATCTGACTGATTGATTGATCTTTAGATTATAAGCGACTTGCGTTCACATATTTCGACAATTCTGAAATGTTGCTAAGATTAGCCTACTACCCCCCCCCCCATTCCCCTGTAGAATTCTCCATCAGGGTCCAAACTCTGAGGGATACTAATTTCCTCCCTCTATCTAACCTAATAAAAGAGCAGCGGCGAGTTTCCCATCTAGAACTTCTGTGATAGCAGGTCGCATGGAATTGACCTGTTGTTTATTAAAGGTAACAGGTCTGGGTTTTTATTAAAGGTGATCAGTCTGGGTGGTTGTCCTGTGTATGGGTCATTGTCTGGCCTGTACATCTGCAGCAAAGTGAAGGAAGACGAGAATTGCAGCAGGGTACATTTACATGTCCACTCACTGGCGGCGTGCCCCGGTGGGGTGAAAGGGGGGGGGCTCCGACCCACAAAAAAATCACATTCATGAATTGCTCCGTAGAAAGCCTTTATCAAAGTCCTTTTCACTAGTCTTTGATTAAAATCTCATTTTGAATCTTTAAAATCTTTTGACATGAATTATTGGTCAAACCGTTACCACCTGTTGACCATGGTATGCGTATAACCTGGCTACTGTACAAGCTTGGCTGGATACCCGATGCGCGTGTTTGTAAACAGGCTAAACTCATAGGTTCACACCGAGGATGTTATATTCACCGATGAATAATTTCGCTAACAGTCAATCGTATCAATCAATAAATTGACATTTTTAAGTTTGTACACTATTGAATAACAATCTAAGCGCACTAGGACCTGTGAAGGGAAAATTAGCAGCTTCTTTACTGATGCTTCCCTTCATTAAAAATCTTCCTGCATGCAATAGAATCCAATGAGGATTTTACGTCCGGTTCCTCACCTCAAGGTGGAAGCAGGGACATGTGCAGTTTTTTGTTCATTCATACAAATCAGGCTCAAGTATGGCTGACAACAGGGATTCCAGCCTATTAATTATTATCACTCTAATCTTCACGCTTGATGCTACACTTACCCATGATGCACGTGCCATACCTCAGGTATTCAGGCCGCCGACACTGTTGTAGCCTAGTAACAACAATAGCAAATGTTTAGAATATCATCGCATGGTTATCATGTGACCAATGAAATCAGCGTCACCAATTCTGTAGTTCTAGATAAAATTGTGTGTAAAATTGTATTTCGAAAATGACGGAACGAGCATGGTAGTTTCCTATATCAGTTGATGTCTTTCTGTTTTATTATTTTTTGCCACTCCATTATTAAGCGTAGGTCTACCTTTGTCATATCATCATATGATAGAGCGCTATGCTGGCTTCAACGCTGAACACGATAAACTTTCCAGACATCTTTGGGTTCTCTCTTTTGTTGACTGACATGTGATTCTATCATGGACCCCTTACATCTGAGGCGAACATCTATCAAAGTTCCCCTTTTGGAAACCGGTCACTGACTCACTGGAGAACACACTAATCGAAAGCTGGACTTTGTAGAGGCTGATGAATTCAGTCACTGAGTTAGGCAACGTGATACCGCAATGGAAGGCATAATACCATATTTTGTTCCTAAGAAAAAATTTAAAATAAAGAAATTAAAGGTGTTAAGAATTCTTGTCTCCGGTTTTAGGGATGATGCCGTCTACTCCAAAATTATTTTTCTGCCTCTAAGTAAGCTTCACCACGTTACCGTAGCAATAGAAAATACACTGTATTGATTTACTGGCGTTCTTATAGTGGCTATTAGGCCTACAGTGGATGCGTTTATAAAAGTTATCTGGAGGCTACCAAAGTTATGCTTTGGGCTAGACATGGGATTCTATAACTAAGGTCATTAAAGCGACCCGTTAGACCCGTGATACGGGCAATTGAGAGAGGGAGTCGGTGTCACTGCTACGCAGTGACTGTCACTGACTGACTCTGTGATACGGTTACTTCAACTGTTACCTGACGGGCAATGACTTGCATAAATTACACCAGTCATTGATGCAAATAAAAGTTATCTATACCAAAATTAACAGTCGTTACAAATTCAGACCTTCAGTCTAGACATACAGCTTGACATGTGTCCTTTGGCTGCAGGGCTATTTCCATTTGCAAAAATAATTTGAATATTTTGAATGAAGCGGCGCATAATTATAATACTATATTGATTGATTGATGTATTTATGTTTAATTATTTGAAGCACTCTAACTTCTATTATACTTCTTCGTCTTTCAGGTGTCCTGCCGTTCCCAGCTTTGACGGTCATAGTTTTCAAAATATCTCTGTCTCCAGCAAACCTAATCATTTCTACTTCTACGTTCGTCCATTTCTTCTTAACTACTTCTACTTATAAAAACATACCGTGAGGATTTAAAGTCCGGTTCCTCACCCGAAGGCAGAGACGACTCAAACATACTATGCAATTGCAAGAAAAGAGTCGCTAATTCTTACTCTTCTTTTCACATTTTTTCCAACAATCAAAAAATTTAGTTAAATTCCCATGCCATCTCCATAATTATAATAGTCGTGCACATTGCTCAACCTGCTTACTCGAACCAATAGCATTGGTTTATACGCAAATGCAATTGTGACTTTTGCTCACTGCGTTACGCTTCAATTAACCCTTTGTTACATTTTACACACAGCCTACTAGTATAATTTGATTGCTTGCCAATGTATAATTGCTGTAGGCCTGCTTGTACACGTAAGTAAGCCTATATAATTGAAATTGCTATACTATTAGATTAGGCAAGACAGACTTTAAATTACTCTGTAGCTTGATATAATAGAATAAATGTATAATTATAATATAATCAATTCTGAAGTAAGCTTACAAGTTTTTGCTTAAACATAGGCCTGCCCCTTTAATATGTTATAGTTTAAGAAAGTGTGAGCTATAAAATTAAATAGTAGCCTAATTTAAGTGGTACTTTACATTAAAAGTTAAGATT
>JAQFZF010002686.1:0-12136 GCA_034695365.1 Enchytraeus norvegicus
GGGGAATTGGGGGGGGAGGGTTTGGGGGGAGCGGGGGTTGGGGAAGGCGGAGGGAGGGATTGGGGAGGGGGGTGTTAAAACACGTGAAGCTTGACGTTAAGAATGGTGCTGCTTCTATCACAATAACTTAAGCATTCTGAACTATTTACTTCTACTGACATCTGCCAAATGATAACATGGCACGAGTTGGCCCTAAAATGGCACTTTTGGCCCTGGACACCATGTTAGCGGTGACAAAGGGGGACGGGAACCCCCTACTGGGTGTCCCATGCTCACACCGACAAATTAGTGAAGGTTTGGAGTGAAAAGGTACAAAATTGTGGAAATGCATCCTGGTCAAACAGACACACACACTCACACACACACACAGAATCGTCTCTTTATTAATATAGATAAATAATAATTAATTTGATTTACTATCTAGTCACACTAAATCTGACTATTAATTTAGTATAAAATAGTTGCTTTCCCCTGTTTTGGTCGGAAAATTTGAGAACAGTCCAAACCAACTGTGCACGTGTTTCGCAGATGCAGAATGCAGATGCAGGAAAAGGCAACGGAAGACCACCTAAGAAACCATGTTAGGCTGGTCAGATAAAGAAAGGCATTAGGTTACACATGTTTAGGTAGTGACAATTCCTTTGTGATAGGATTCATTTGTTTGTCGATGGCGTGGATATTTACCACATAGCCTAGTAGGCTTCGAGCTGGAATTCTGCCTGCTGCCCCCAGGCACAAATTTGCCGGCCACCCTATTTTAATTTGCCCTCCGAGCCAAAGCGAAATTTAAAATAAAAATGTAATTTGAACACTGGATTCTTCAACACTGCTGCGTATTAGACACAATTACAATTAAAACGTCAAAATCGAAGAGACTTTCATTACCCCAATGTCAATGTTGTTTTTCAGCTTAAAACATACAGCCTAAGCGGAGTGATGCTTTTGAACATTGGTTCTCGAATTAGGCCAATACTGCTGACACGAGAGAAAATGTCTGGCGGCCTATTTTTGAGTTGCCCACCTAGACTTCGAAAAATAACAAACGCTTGGATGAAATTGAGACAAACCTGAAAATGAAGGAATGAAAGCAATGATGATTGAAAGAACTATCTATATATTCTGTGCACTGCCTAGATGACATGTCCACGGCAGAAATCCTCATACATGTACACAAAGTCATGTTAGACCTACATGTAGTTACATGTAGGCCTATATCACTCTTTGATGAGAGCACCATCGATCAACCCAGGAAGTCGATCTCATCAAAAGGTCTTGCTTTTACCACAAACACATGTAAAGTGCTATTCAGAAATATATTGTGGTTTTCGTGGTTGTTTTTCTGTTTGCTGTATCTGCTTTTGTCAGCCCTTTCGAAACTCTAGCAGTGTTCAGTTGGATAATTCTCTAATTTGGGGTCGCCCACATATTACGTTATCACCGGTGGAGTGTTGGGGGTCGGAAAGATAATGACGGTTAATGAGATGAGGGGGAGGCCATGATGACATCAATTGCCAAATTCTTTCGCATTCTTTTTCTGTAAGCTAGCACAAATTAAGCGCTCTCTTGCGCTCTCTTCACAAATCGCATAACTGAACAAATTTTTTCTCTAAAAATTGTGCGATCTAGCAATTCATCTAATGAATATCGCTTTATTCGTCAGAGCAGAGCTTATGACAGGGAAAAATGCATCAAATATATAGATACATCAAATAAAAATAATTAGGAAGTTCACTCTTTCATATATAGGTATAGTCATAGATTAGGCTATTTAGTAACATCTTAGCTAATAACCATAAACATCAGTGCTTAATCTAGGCAATGTAGGCATATATGGTATGTAGGCATATCTAATAAATATTGCACTTATGCGTAAATTTATTTTTGCCCTCCAATGGCTCACAGGCACAAAAATTTGCCTTCCGTTCAAAAAGTTTGGGAAGCACTGAACATAGATATTCTAGAATATAGACCATAGTGTGCAGCGAGGAGGGGCACTTAGTTGAACTGAGCGGGGCCTGTCAGCGTAGCTAAGGTTTGATCATCAGTCTCTCTCAGCTACTGGCAGCGCCTCGCACTCATTAAGTCAAATAACAGAAATTTAACGTCAGTTTCTCTGCCGGGAGGCTACATTAGCCCTGATAGTAGAACCTTGAACCAGTGGAACCCGATACAGACCCTTGGTAACTATGGTTTTGCCACACTCATCTACGCAGTTGGCCCTACTAGTATCGGTATTGGAGGTACTCTTATAAAGTATCGGTATCGAAGGTACTCTCTTATAAAGTATCGGTGTCGGAGGTACTTTTATAAGTATCGGTATTCGGAGGTACTCTTATAAAGTATCGGCATCGGTGACACTCTCATAGAGCATCAGCATCGGAGGTATCGGTATCTGAGATACTCCTATAAAGTATCGGTATCGGAAGCACTCTACAAAGAGCCTTCGATAATCGTATTGGTGTCGGAGGCACTCTTTCAAAGTAACGGTATCGGTCACTGATGCACTCATATTAGGTATCGGTTACGGAGGTAGCATCCTCTTATAAAGTATCGGTATCGGAGGCACTCTTATAAATTATAGGTATAGGTGGTACTCCAAAAAAGTATCGATACCGAAGGTACTCATAAAGTAACGGTACTTGTAAAGTAACGGTTTCGGAGGTACTCTTATCGGTATCGGAGACACTCTTATAAAGTATCGGTATCGGAGACACTCTTATAAAGTATCGGTATCGAAGATACTCTTATAAAGTATCGGTATCGGAGATACTCTTATAAAGTAGGCCTATCGATATCGGAGATACTCTTATAAAGTATCGGTATCGGAGAAACCAGTGCCGTATTAACCCGTGGCAGAGCCCCTAGGCTTCGAGCTTCTTTAGGCCCCTCGACATCCACCACCCACAACCCAACCCACCCCCCTTCTTCGAATTTCATGCTCTGTTTTTGTAGGCCTAAAGCATTGAATGATTGATTGATATATTACAATAATATTGTAACATCCAAATCAAATAACGGGTTAACGTCCGATTCATCATCTGACGACGATATCAGGGACGTCTCCGGCAGCATATATGCCGTACCAGCTGGTCAACCTTAACGCAGGATTGACCAGTCGTCGTTTGTGCTCCCTAGTCCGGAAGTACATATATATGTGCTGAAAGAGAAAAGGGTCAAACACGATGCGTCCATTTATTCAATTTATCCAATATACGCTTATGAGCAAAGGAATACCACTATCGGGAACAGTTTGTGATGAGAAGTATTAAGTCTTAAGTTATATTTTTAAATTTGGAGTTATGGTCTTCACGGAGATTTTAATTTTGTGGCGACAAAAGGAGATTTGACGCGGTTACCAACAATAATTTGCACCTTCTGCACATTATTAAAAAATATTCTTCCTGTGAAAAATTTAATGATGGGCGCTCATAGGCCCTTGGTTGTGGTGGGCCCCTAGGCTTAAGCCTCGTCAGCTTTATGGATAATACGGCCTTGAGAGATATAAAGCATCGGTTTCGGTGGTAGGCGTACTCTTATAAAGTATAGGTATAGGTGGCACTTTTATAAAGTATTGGCATCGGCGGCACCATTAAGAATAATTATTACAACAATACAATATGGGTTTAACGTCCGTCTCATCATCTGACGACGATATCTCTCTCTCCCTCTTTCTTTTTCTTTTCCTGTTATTGGTATAAGTATTGCATTTTATGATTATTATGTTTCAGTTATGGTACTTGCAATATGGCATGTTTATATTATCCGACTCGACCAGCGGATTTAAGTGGAAAACTGGCACCCGACCCGACCCGTGCATGGACCCGACCCGTGCATGGACCCGACCAGTGCATGGACCCGATGTGGAAACAACTCTGCACCCACTCACGTAATTCCAGCACCGAGTCCAACAGTTACTAACATTCTAAGCACTTCTCTCTCTCTCTGTCTTTCTTTTCCTTTCTCTCTCATAGACTACAGTCAGATATAGTCTTTTTTAGCCAAGCTCATGTCCGATGTACAGTATATAGGCCATACCATTGCTACATTAGACCTATTGAAACATTCTATAGCGCTGTGTTTGGTCACATGACACGTCTCCATGGTTACACGCAGTACATGTTTAGACACAGTGTTGAAGCGTGTAGGCCTACATGTAGCTCGCTGTTTGTATCACTACTGTTTAATATGTTGTATGGGCCTACCTGTCACTTTGCCTAACCTAAAGTTTAGTCACCGTTTAATTAGCCTAACTGTCGGGATATTTTACTGCTTCATAATATTAGGCCTAACCTATTGCTTGAATAGTGTGGCTAAACTGCTTGTCCCCAGTGTTCCATATAGGCCCTATATTATATATAATCTTCTATTCGAATGAAATACATTAGTTAATTATTTCAGTCATATAGGCCTAATGTCAATCATGCGAGTAGGAAATTCCAACACCAATTAAATATAATTTTAAATAGGACGTATGTGGTAAAGTCAGAGACATGGCTGTTGAGGCAGGGGTCAGACAACCCCTCTTTCAACACCAATTTCGGCAAACTGAGCGAGAATAAACAATCGCACTTACATAACAAATGTATCGAGTGGAACCAGCGAAACATTGTCCCTCCATTATTGAAAATCTAGCTTCAATCAACATACCATTGATTTCAACACAGTTGAAGAGTTAAGGTTTATTTATTTACAGGGTGCGTAAAAAAAAGTGTACCCTTAATTTTTTAAAGTTTTGTCGAGACCATTCTGTATAGGTGCATTATATTTATAGGATTTCTTAGCAATCCAATTTCACATAATTTCTGCAAATTTCATCACATTCGATCAACAGATGGCCAAGTTATCGGCATTTTTGTGACCGTACCCATCAAATTTAAATATACACCGTTGCTTTAATAAGTGAGAAGGTTTTTATATTTGCTACTAAATCGTAAATTGTACACCGATTCCTGCAAAATTTTGTAGAAATGGGGAACGATCAATGCTACCGCACTCCAATTAGTGTCATTCAGATATCTTTACAAACAAATAAGATATTCCCATTTGAACATGACAAGGGGTCCGAGAACTGTTTACCCGTATTGAATTATATGACGTCATCCGTTTTCAGGTAACTAAATTGTAATTATTGGCCTGATAGCTGTGAAATTTTCCAAACAATAGAGAACAACCAATTCAATCTCTTGTCACCAAATTTAATTTGAATATCTTCAAAAACAAAAAAGTTATTGATATCAGAATGACTGGGTAGACAAGGACTGAAAGAGGCATGCATTATTTAACATTGAATGACGTTATGAAACTGCAAAATTTGTTTACCCCGTCATACTGAAATATCAATAACTTTTTTTTAAAAGATATCCAAATGAAATTTAGTGACAAGAGATCAAATTGGTTGTTCTCTATTGCTCTAAAATGTCATAGGAATCAGCTCGATAATTACAATTCAATAATTAAAAGACACGGTGTAAATTTATATTTGATTGGTACGGTCACAAATACGCCGATAACTTGACCAGCTGCTCATCGAATTTAATTAAATTTTAAGAAATGATGTGAAACTGGCCTGTTAATATATCCTGTAAAAATGGTACACATAGACTGAATGGTCTCGACAGAATTCAAAAAACAATTAGGGGTCCACTTTTTATTTACACACCCTGTATATATATATATATATTTTTTGTATTTTTATTTTCTATAATATTTGTTACATATTTGTTTGCTTCCCATTCCGGAATATTAAAACTATATTACACATTTATCAATGTAACTATACTGTATTATTTATACACAAACCTTAACTATAACTCAACATTAACCCAATCCTGTGACAAAGACCCATACACAATCAAAACGTAGAATTAAATCCTCAACCAACGATGATGCTGGGAACAGTTTAAATAAAAGAAGCTCAGCATATAACATATGATAAACATTGGACACTATAATGACCAACCATTTACTGTATGCTTACATTGTTTAGGCCTACATGGCATATATGAAACATCTGTGCATTGCATTGTTGCTCTTATAGTACCGTACATGTACGATTTGATAACAGAAATTAATTGATAATGGAATTTGTTAACAGAAGTGATTTATTAACCGAATTAAGGAATATTGTTAGTAAGCTTATAACATCCTCGGTGGATGTGAAGAAAGAGGTAGAAAATCGAAAAAATCAGTGCAACGTTAATCGTAATGCAGATCACGGATAGAATAATAATGATGTGTTCATTGATGATCGAGACAGTATCATAGTAGCTATAGTCCATGTGTCGGAATTGGTATACATCAGTTTTATTGAATCAGTTCTTTGCTGATATGACGATTGACGAAGCAGATGCTAAATAGATATATATATATATATAGATTATGCTAGACATTCATGAAATGCAATGATTATCTCAACTTATCGTATGCAATGCATAGCCTCTGAGGTTCTGTGCTTATATATTCGATAACTGTAGAGCTACTTCCCGTGTTGGATCCGGGAAACTTGAGAATAGACCAACTGAAAACTGCACATATTTCGTGAAAGCCGACTGAAGCAGATATTTTCATACTGAGGAAGGAAACGGGAAACCACGTCGGAAGTCAGAATATATTATATTCCCAAGAAAAAGGTTAGATTTTAGGTGTAGTAAAGGCATGGCCTTTTTGATGGGATCAACTTGATGATCGATATCGATGGGGTGCTCATTTGTGAGCGTGAAAGCAGACTGTGTTTCAGAATGTGTACATTGGACCTGCCATTTGGCAGTACACTAGAGATAGATAGAGAGAGAGAGAGAGAGAGAGAGAAAGAGAGAGAGAGAGAGCGAGACGGTAAAGCTGCTGGTCGGTCGCCGATCTCTTAATTAATACCGCCAGCTGCATGATGCCTTCACTGTCGATAGCTTATCATAGTTACCGTCATAGAAATACTAATATATACACTAGTATATATTATTACTACTATTATATTCTAGTGTATATATTAGTATTTCTATGGTACTTCTATGGTTACCATATTATGTAAAGAAGACGACGCGGCTTCTCAATCGTCCCCCATCTAACTTTGATATAGACGTTAAATCTGTCCTCAGTCTACTCAGAGACGCTACGACAGCTGCGCTCTATCAACAGTAGTACCGGGATCAGCTGCTACAATTTCTCAAGCTTTTTCTACCAGCAACTGTGCTATGACCAACAGCTGTTCTAGTAGCTGCGCTGTGACCGGCAGCTGACGCCAGCTGCTGTGAAGCCTGTGATCTTTTTGAAGACCTGCGAAGATTGTGACTCTAGCGTAGGAAGAGATAGGATATGCTCAGTGCTGCTCTACAATGGTGAGTAATAATAGTACTTTATATTGTCTTGATATTGTTCATAAATAAATATCACCATTTCTTAAACACAATTGCATGTACTCTATTGTTACACGAGTGAATATAGGCCTATATATGATTATTTTAATTATAAATGAATATTTAAATTAATGCATAGGCCTAAATTCTGTGAATTCATTGAGAGCATTGTATTATTATCCGGCCAATCTTATACGATAGTATTTCGATACGACAATTTTAATGTTCAATTAAGGTTTCATTGGTAGAAGAATAATTTGTTTTCTCAATTTCGTTTGGAAAAATTGAGAATTGATTCTATGTACAACTGCACTTAGGCCTACGTGTTACGGTGTCTATAGAGGCGACTGGTCGCTCAAATTTCAAACTTTCCGACAGACCGTTGGTGGCTTTTGCTGCGAAGCTACTTGACTCTCCATTGTCCATTTAGCACTGTGGCATTTTCTATAGAGCTCTTCTTTATAAATTGTTATAGACTTATTTCTTGATTGATGGATAAATAGATAGATAGATAGATTGATTGATTGATTGATTGACTGACTGCATGATTGATTAGGCCATATATTTACCGTGGGTGAATAAATGGCTAACCAATGCTTTCGTTTCGGTCGATGTATTGACAGGTGCGTTCTAGTGGTATAGAACTGCTTTGTAGTTGAATCGTCTACTGTGTTTAGTCGTCCCTGACATCGCCATCGGATGGGGAACCGGGCGTTACATCCTCATTGTGTTGCATTGCAAAAATCCCTGTGGTTTTTATAATAAAGTTTTTACTGAGCTTCAATTTCTAAAAACGATTTATAATGACGGGAATGAATCGTGGACCAGCTACTCGAGATTGACTAGATTGAAAGAGCAGCGAAAGCATACCGCATTAAATCTCTGTAGAGCGATTTAGAGCCTCTGCCATAGAAGAGAGGCTGTGGCTGATCCTGGATATGCAGCGCAATCGGTCTGACGATTGATTGGTTGATCTGACTGAATTCATTATAGAACCTTAAATTCTAGACAACGGCCGGGGATAAGTAGGCGTCGATATCTCGGTCAGGGGTAAAAGCACCAACCACCAATCACAATATCATGTAATACAATACCAAAATAATATTTATTAGCACCTCCATAGCCTTTACCAAGTAGGCCTATCTCAGAGGCTCTTTGAACAGTGAAGGAGAAAGCAGCCAGGCAGTCTGCCATTGACCACACCCAATGTGTCAGGGCCTTAATAGGATTAGTTAGTAGGCTATACAATCCAGTATTCGAATTATCCAGGACTTTGATTTACCAAGCTCAAATAAAAGACCTCCAAAGTGATTTTTAGTCAGTGGGCTAATTGAACGTGGACCAATATTATTATTATAGGGCAAACCTAACTGCACGAGTTTGAATAATAGAAAGTAAGTCGGAAATGGATATTTTTGTCTGTTGTTGTCATATAATTCAAAATGTATTTGCATATACATTTGAATTATAAAAGTAGTGAAATTTAAAAGTAGTGTTTTGGGGGCCTCAGGCCCCTCCACCTGCACCACTCAGCAGCTTCCATCCTTAATCAATACTCCTTAGGCCTACACTTCATTTCTCATTATGATTTTGCTATCTCAATCCAGTTCTAGCATTTTATCGTTTAATATCCTGAAGGTAAGGGGAGGATGGATGTTCCTCTTAATTTCACAGATTGTGACATTTATTAATATTGTTTCTGCATGTTTTGTTTCCGTGACCTCCCTGACCCTCTCAAAACAATTAGGAAAGTCAGCATAAATTTATCAAAAAATAGTGTGTATATAAATATGCACACATTTTGTTAAAGAATTTTGTAAAAAATGGGAATTGCGCCTTACACAAAAATACTACCCTCCCCCACCACCAAAAAAAGATTAGATTCTCGTTACGCCACTGGTTGAGACTGGGTCACGTGATCGGTAGAGTATCTGGAGTAGAGTGCCCTGTCACGTTAATTAACAAATGGAGCCTATCAACCACCCGACCATCTGCTCTACATCCTGTGCCTGTAATACACAGCTACTCGGTGTAACTGAGTAAAGTGGAAGGCATTAAGTGCTCTGATTTACTGACAGACTGAATTGCTTGACTGATTGATGGATTGATAGGTTGATTAATTAGCTAATTGATTCATTCATTGGCTATTTATCAATTAAATAGAAATAATATATTTATTTTAACAAAACTACAACTTGTGCCTACAGAACTAACAAGGTCCATATCTCTCATGACATCAAGAATTCACTAATTAGGTTAAATTGTATTATATGCACACATTCTTTACTATCTCACTCATAAACGAGTCCACAAAATAAGTCCTAATGTTTTATAGGAGTAAAGCAGGGCTTAACAGTAAGGACTGCGTATTTGTTGGTATCTGAAGTAGTTTTCCGATACCTTCCATATTACCGAAGTAAATCGACTTTTGTGAACAGCGTCTCGATCGGACATCTCCGGGAGTAGCTATCCTGGAATCAGTAGACCCTATATTCTATAGCTGCTCAGTTTTAGAGGAAGGTAGATTCCCATAATGAGAAAATATGATAAAGAACAAAATATTATGTTTAAATACAATAAAGGACTGTAAACGGAGCGTTTGTTACAGTTTGATTGATTAGTTTTACTGAAACTTGTTACATATTTATAAAGTGAAGTGAAAGTGTTTGGTGGCTTACCAACTAATTTATACACTGATGAAAGTATGATTACAATTTTTTATTATTCACCTATGAGTGCAAATGAGTTGGAATATTGAAGAAACTAATGTCATCAAGAATATATATGCTTATGCAGTTCCCTAAATAAATATGAACTCCTAACATTAACTTTTAATTTGTTTGCCTTTCTTTCTACACTACTTTCTACAAAGCATAGAAATTGGCTATATCTCTCCGTTAGACGAACGAAAGTCTATAAAGATTCGGAAGAGAACGTTTGTGAAATGTCTCCCCTGGCGACATTGTAATTTGTAAATGTTTGCAGTGGATAATAAAAAGTAATAAAAAAATTGAGGGGGGCATAGGACAGATATTTCCGGAATTGTTTTTCAAAAGAGGGTCCGAGTTGACCCTTCAACTTTTTAGAACATTGAAAGATGAGAGGGTCGAAAAGCTAAGTTTAACGTCAATTTTCCCACCACATGGACACTGTCAGAGACGTACCCAGCTGAGACTCGTACCCACGGCCTCCTGCTTATCCTACAAGTGTAGAGAACTATAGAGCTAAGTTTAACGTCTGTTTCCGTATTGAAGGATATTGGAAAATTGAGGGGGTCCAATCACCAAACCCTTCCGGTTAGGCTAATCCTAAATGTTTGCGTAGATATAGGAGAGAAGACACAGGCGGGTTTGTAGAGAGATGCTGCAGCAGAATGCCGAACATTGAGGATTTGTCCACCCGACCCCAGTCCCTAGAGACCAGAGCGTCCGAGCGTAGAGTGGACACATCCTTCTCTACAAGTGCTCCGCCACTAGACCTCACTGCATTCCCTACTCCAGCACGCCGTCCTACAGGTAGGGGAATAAAGGAATACTACATACATAGGGTCTACATAAAGTTGTAAAGTTAAGTTTAACGTCTGTTTCCGTACTCAAGGATACTGTCAGAGACGGACCCGGCTGGGAATCGAACCCATGACCCAGCGCCGGCCATATGATATTGAGGGCCCTGTGCAGAGCAAACTATGCCCCTGATACAAGTCAAAACTCAAAATGTTTATAATACCCTACATAGCATATAGCCAAGTGTAAGCTTATAATACAAATAGGGTAGGCCTATCTTTATTCGCATAGCATATTGCATAGAACAGTAATGCTGTCGTACAATCTAACCCCGGCCTTGGCATTTTTAATTACGAATTTATCATAGTGTATCATCATAATTTATCATCATAGTCAATCATAATTTATCATATTCGGAGGATTTTCGTGGCTGGGATTCACTCATGAACTTTCGTTCATGAATCCTCCGTGAACTTTCGTTCATGAGGATTGCCATTACCAGGACTCTAAGGGACTCTTGAAACCTTTCCTGTTTTCTTTCCTTACTGTGTTGGGCGCGTCCTCAATGCTCCACGGAGGATTCATAGCTGGTTAGGCGGATAGACGAGGTTTCCTGCGATCAGCTCCACAAGGGACGTGATGGCCGTCAGATAGATAGATTATCATAGTCAATTATAAGAATTGAAAAGTTAAAATAGAATTTTCAGCAAAATATTAAGAGGCAGGTAAAGTTCGTAAGTACGGTTAGTTCACGAATAAGAAAATGGCCTTATCAATACCAATTGCAAATGAATATTTGGCGATTGTTATATAAGACCATAGTTACTGTAGCTCTACCTCTTCACAGAAAATGAACTTTCCTTGCTTTCTGTGATGCAAATTCTCTAACGAACAAGTGTAACTTGCGTTTCCTCGAATCCGAACAGCTGCTTTCCTCAAACGCTCCCTGAATTGGTATAATGGATGATTGGATCTCAGGGACACACACTTTCTCCAAATATGCACACTCCACCGATGATCTACACCATAGGATAAAATTAATCATGTGCGCAGAAACTGGCCTGCAGGCTACAGATTATACTAAATCTCGAATTATTAAAAAGTTCTGCATAGGCCCGCAGCAACTGCGAGGCCAAGGATGATCATAGGCCGCTCAAATAATATAGACAATCCTGTAAAAATTAGATCCGCCAAGCCATATGCAAAAAAGGGAATCTTCGGTTTGTATAACGCCGGGATAGATGAAACTGTTGAATCGCTTAGTGCCTTTGTCTCGGCTGTTTG
>JAQFZF010002687.1:5000-12135 GCA_034695365.1 Enchytraeus norvegicus
TCGACATGATAAATAATAACCCTGGGTTTTCAGGAAAGTTGACGAATATGTGTGCTAAGTCATGTACGGCGAATGTGCGATTAATAAAGATTGGATAGGAGAGAGTTAGAAAATCAAATTGGTGCCATCTTGAGTGAATAATTATGTCAAAAACGTGCGGGTGAAATGTGTAAGAAAATTTTATATTCTAATAAAATGTAGAATTTTTTTTACGAGTCTGTATAAAGACAGAGAGTTCAGTTGAGAACTTATTATAGATCTGAATTAGGATTAATTGACCGGTTGTTTTATTAATTAATTATTTTATTGACTTAATTGATTGAACGATTGATTGATTGGTTTATTTAGAGGAGAAGAGAGCCGCTGTATTAAGACAACAAGAGAATGAATCCCTACAGAGGCAAAGAATTCAGCTAAGAGCAGACTATAGGGCGGAGCTTAGACGATTACAGGCGGAGTCTGATACTGGAGGGGAGGGGTTTGCGCTAGAGACCGGCCTAAAACTTCTGCAGAATAGAAATCTTGACAAAATTCGCAAGAAATTACTCCATGTGGTTAGTTTTAGATTGTCAAGTATTAATTAATATTGTGAGGTAGGCCTATATGGTGAACAGGCTGGTAGTTCTAATGTTTTTGGAAACGTCCATGATGTCATTGTAATATGATGAAACCAGCGTTGAATTCAAACTTATCCATTTATTAAGTTATTTTACATTCCTATTGATTTACCACTGCTCGATGAAAATACGATGAAAATAGCTTTGATAAGCCAATTATTGCCATCTCACTTCCCTTGCTTATGGTGTTTCTCTGAGAGAGATGTGGACATTCTATTAAAAAAATTGTTTCTCGTGAATCTTTCAATAGACTGAGCATAGATACATAATTATTATGCTAGAAAGATGCCGATGATAAAACATTTTAGGTAAACGATTTCGCGTCCTTTTTGCCTCCCAAAGATACCATTATTAAATGATTTATTGATATCATTAGCAGCTATATTATTAAATGTTTCTCAAAATGTCCTCTTGTACAAATATTTTCTATATTATTCTTCTCTTTGATTGTTCTTTTGTATGTTATGTGTATATTGTAGTATTTTCAATATGTGAGATCTCTATATAGACTAATTGATGTATATTATTTGTGTTTTTAACCCTGCGTCGCATGTGCATGTTATTATCTTGTAAAGTGTTGAGATGCCTTGGCACGATATACTATATTAAACATTAAACATTATTGAAGGGTGGGAAGCCTTGGTCCTTGGATATCAGCTACTAACTGATGAGTCGTTTTTTAACCAATGCACCACTCGATTCAGCGAAATTATGTCCGGTTATTTAATTTAATTTTTAAATTCTTTCATTTTATTAAAGAAAAGTCACATAAATCCGCATACATATATCCAAAGCAAAGAAGTTATCACCACAAAGAGTTATAAAACTCTTATTAATTTAGGATGAGAAGCTTGTTGTACTGCTTGCCTCAAATGTAAGCACTCAGACCCTAGAATTAGTCCTACGCCTACCAGTTGTGTGACGTCCCTGATGTTAAAACTTCATTATTATTATTATTATTGCCATACGTCTCTCTTCAGATTATGAGTATTGTATTGTATTGTATTATATTGTATTGTATTGTATTGTATTATGCTGTTTTGTAATATACTGTATTTTATTGTATTATATTGTTTTGTATTATATTGTATTATATTGTATTGCATTGTATTGTACTGTACTGTATTGTATTGTATTGAAAGTTTTATTCTATTATGTTGTGGTGCATTATATTGTATGTATTTTTTTGTATTACATTATATTGTATTTTATTGTATTTTATGGTATTGCACTGTATTGTATACGATATGTTATGCTTCAGGATGAGCAGCTGGTTGTGCAGTCAGCCTACCTACAACTCAAGCTCTCAGACCCTAGAACTAGTCACACCCTACTTCTCTCCTCTGACTATGAGCGAAACAACTGGAAGGATGCCATCGATGGACTGCTGGCTAAACGTAAGCAGCCGTAAAGTTTTATTTATAATTATTTGATTTTATTAAATAATAATTATTATAATAGTGAACGCTATAATTGATCTCACCAGATGGTGAGATAGCCGCGATTCGTTTCCAAATTCGGCTAGCAAGTTGTAGTCGCCAGAGCGTGTCTTGGTACACCAACTGCTGCTATTATAAAAATGGAGAGTAAAGTTACTGCAGCTTGCTTAAAGTTTACAATTCAGTGTCTTCACAGGGCTTCGAACTTGTGACCTCATGATTACACTCTGTAGCTCACATTAAACACTCAAATCTTATTGCAAGAGGCCTGGATAACAAGGCACTTCATATCCCTGCAAGTAAAAGTTTGCATTCTGTCAGCGGTGCACCGAGGTGATCAGTAGAGGCCTCGGAGACAAACATTAATCATCTCTTTATGACACAGCGACAACGTCTATAAACCTCAACCACACATTATTGCATTACAGTCTATCTCTAGTGCACTGCCAAATGGCAGGTCCAAGGCACATATTCTGAAACGTGGTGCTATCCCGCTCACTAATGAGCACTCCATCGATCATCAAGTTGATCCCATCAAAAAGGCTATGCATTTACCACACCACCAATGTAGCCTTCTTCTTGGGAATATATATTCTGACTTCCGAGATGGATTCCCGTTGTTTTCCTCGGTATGAAGTATCTGCGTTAGTCGGCTTTTACGAAACGTGCAATTTTCAGTTTATCTAAATTACACTCCTACATTTGTGCAGATATAAAATACCCTTAAAATCGTACATGCATTTGGCATAAAGCGATAAGGACATTAATTCACATAATTTACACATAGATACTGCTTATTAACAGTTGTCAAACTTTCTATTGAAGTAGGGAATTACATTTGTGCATATTTAAAATACCCTTAAAATCGTACATGCATTCGACATAAAGCGATAAGGACATAAATTCACATAATTCGTATATATACTGCTTGTTGTCAGTTGTCAAACTTTCTATTGAAGAAGGACAGTAGCGCTAAATGGACAATGAAATGTCGAGTATCCCTGCAGCAAAAGGCCACAACCTGTGTGGCAGCCTCGATCGCTGCCAGTTTATAATTTGATCGACCAATTGGTCCATAACACAGAAAGCATTGCTATACGGCTACCAATCCTTTCCACTGCTGTATCTGCTTTAGTCGACTCTTACGAACACGCGCAGTTGTCGGTGGGATCAAATATCAATTTTCCCGAACCCACTCGAGAGGAGCCCTACATTTTATGTTTGGGAGTATTAATCGATGAAGTGCTCTTCAGTGAACGTGATAGGAGACTTTGAATTGAAATATGCAGGTCTACCTTGGACTACCTCTACGACTAAGCACGAAAATGAATGTCCTTAACACATATTCAGTTCTACTCTATGCTAGTGAATGTTGGACACTGTCGACAGCTATGACCAAAAGATTTGAAGCTGTTGAAATGTGGTTCTATAGAAAAATTTTGAACGCCTCTTACACAAGACACATTACAAATGAAGACGTTTTAAATGGGATGGCAACAACAAGAATTATATTAAATACTGTGCGAAACAGGCAGATGAGCGTTCTTGGTTATGAGGAATAAAGAAATATAAAACATAATCATAAGCGGAAAAATTGAAGGAAAGCGTTGAAAGACAGACAAAGAATTACCTATACAAAGAGTCTCGGTGAATGGATTAACGTTGAAAAAGTAGAAATGATTAGATTTGCTGGAGACAGAGATATTTGGAAAACCGTGACCGTCAAAGCTGGGAACCGGCACGACACCTGGAAGAAGAAGAAGAAGCTACTGTAATTAAAGCCTAAAGGCTAACGCCGAATTTAACGTGAGTTTGATCACATTTACTGTATTTACTGTATTTAAATAAAAGAATCAGGCCCAGCGTTCTACAAATCTTACGTTAACGATACAATACAATACTCCTCTGACTGGAATCAAATCTCATTAATAGTTGAGGCTACAATCACACGCAATGCAATAACGCTGTGTTCCTGCATGAAACAGTATTTATAAGAGCAGTTATTTATTATTGCAAAAATAATGCTTAAAACGATTAATTAAATTTTGTAGAAATTTCATTAAATAGAATCAGCTCGACCCTAATGTATTGTATGTAATCTTTAATCTGTATGTAATGTTGCTTTTGCATTATGTTGCTAGTACTAACTGAGTATTGTAAAAGCTCTTGTTGACAGCATGGGTAAAGAGGATTGAGCAGGGTTGGCGGAGCTTCCCACTGATACTCCGCCTCTCGTTGTCACTGTGTTAGTCAAACAAAACATTCGTTCTAAATATTAGACCATCAATAGAATCCTGCATCAGATTTTCGTTCCGTGTTTCGAACCCCGATCACTTGCTTCTGAGACGAACACTGTGTTACTTATGCGCCAACCCCCCGCCCCCAGCTAAATATAAGAACGACGACATGATTAATTAGTCTTCAGTGGTCTCAGTCTTCAGTCTCAGTCTTCAGTCTCAGTCTTCAGTAATCCACCTCCTGGTTGCAGCAAGGGGGTGGATTATCGATTTAAACCCGCTTCAAAATAAAAAAGTAGGCTGCTCTTGTAAAGTAACAATTTTGGCGAAATTATTAAGATCCAGTGACTAAAGATAGGCTTATCGCTACTCGATTAACAAACTATTAAACTCTTTATTGAGGCGTTGAAGTCTGGTGTTCCTACCATGGATATTGCACTATATTACTCTATGATAACATGAAGCTAAGGCCATCTCTGCTGCATGAGGGAAATCGAAACTGCCAACGAAAAACAAATACTGGTAACTGCCTTGCTTCAAAGTACTTGTCTAGCGTCTGACTACTAGACATGTGTGATCAGACGATAACCACTCTTCAGGATTCATTGTAAAAGAGTAACTAGTGGTAGAAGAGTTCTAATTCTTTACCTATATTAAATTCGTTGAAACTTAAATTCAATCTGAAGAGAGTTAGGAGTCAGGCGGCTAGGATAATCACTGATCAGCACATAGAGAGGTTCAATAATTACCAAAGTTGCTGAGTTTTATTCTTAAATGAACTTTTTTTAAAATTTTCAATTCAATAATTAAGTGTAATCTGGATTATTATTATTTTACATTCTTTCGGCATAAAATTACAAAATTTGATTTACCTAATGGGTTCGCAGAAGATGCTGTTGCTGATCCAGATGTTGTGGCACAGTTAAACTCGTCAGACCTGTCAGGACACTGAGGTATACCGTCACACGCAGCGAGCATGCTCAGGCACTGGCTGCCGTCCAAACAGTGAAACACTCCAGTAGAGTTACAAGGCACCACGTACGTACCTATAATACAATCACGTACAATGTCATACAATAAAAGTTATTTTCACCGGTTGTGTAGATGAGAACTCCGTACCCCACCCACATCCCTAACCCCTAATCCCTGAAACAACAAAGGCCATCAAAGTAAACCCTAACAAATCCGTCATATTTAGTATCTTGCTGCGACAGAGAGTATTAATTAAATTGATTGATTGACAGGTTAAACTTTGGCCCTGGATGTAAACAGCCCTTCGGGGCCTGATTGTAAACAGTCCTATATTGGGCTTTAATAATAAAATGATTCATTAAGAATGGAATGAATAGTGACTCGGCTACTCAATATAAACTAGATTGAAAAGGCCGAGAAAGCAGACAGCATAAACCTCGCAGAAGGATGTGAGAACTCTCTGCTAAAGAAAAGAGGTCTCTCGCTATTTGACTAGGTTGATTTATTGATTGATTAATTGATTGACAGAAAGATCCACTCACTGAGTGACTGACTGACTGACCGAATTTTATAATTAATCGATTGATTGATTGATTGTGAACACAGTACCTGTTGGATTTCTACGAGTAAGGACGACGATTGTGACGACCACTGCCACTATTATTGCACACAGGAGAAGCAAGAAACAGGAGACGCTCTTAAATGTTGAACTGAACAAAGATGCAGCTGAGCTCGCTCTGAAAACATTGAATCAACATCAATATTGAAAAAATTTGTATATTGATATAAGAATAAAATGAAATTAGTTTAATTTAATTTAACAGATATCAATAGAAGTAGATAAATCATATATTAGGGCAAAGAGTTAGACAATAAATTGAAAACTCTCTTTCTCTTTCAGCATAAGTGCTCTCCGGCTGCGTTTGGGTGGACCAGCTGGTGTGATTTATGCTGTCTGAGACGTCCCTGATATCGTCGTCAGATGATGAACCGGACGTTAAACCGTTATTTGATTTTGATTTTGAGAACACAAAAACATACTAAATATATATAATCCAATTTCACTGTTTCATGCATTTACATGTAACTACAAATCTAATAACAACATTAGAACTTGTATGGTTGGTCAGTGGTAGGCCTAAGCTTATTAGTGACAGAGAGTTCGAAATGGGACACAAAGGCCCGAAGGCACTAACATGTACCCCTTTGTGGTAGATGTGGAATTTTTAAGTTATAATTTTTTGCCTGTGACGTGCCTTAACTAACTATATCTCAATAAAACATAGATGTTCAACAACAAATTGCAAAATAATTTACTTAAATGACAATTGATCAACTTACGCTACAACTTTGGTTGCCTGGGGAGCCGCCGGCGGCAATATGTACCCAGACATGGGTTGGGGTGTGGGGTTGTTGGGCACCACCCGACTGGGGTAATATCTGTTCCCCCCGGATCCAGGGTTCCCGGGGTCTCCCATATGTACCTGTGCAAAATATGAACATGAAATTGGCCTGCCAATTGTATATTATTATTTATTACTATTATTATTTATTATTATTTTAATATTTGATCACCTCAGGCACGATAGCCGACACCAGTAATACAATTGCAGCAATTGATCTAAGGACGAAGGCTGTAACATAGCATATATTTAATTCTATAGTTCAGTGTAATATAAATCTTATTACATATACAGAAAATATTTATTTAAATGTGTAATTATATAATATAGAAATATTAATATTAATATAGTGTTTGATATAGCACTAATTAGCATATTAATATAGCATTTTCTAAAGTGTTTGAACACAGCATATTATTTCTATTCGGAAAGCATTTAACATCCAATGAACGACAATTTGGATTTAA
>JAQFZF010002688.1:0-12134 GCA_034695365.1 Enchytraeus norvegicus
AACCAAATATCTTTCTATATGCGCAGTTCCACGCTTTGTTCATTTCCTGCATTTGATCTGGCATTAGTTTTAGGGCTTGCAATGCATAAGTTAAAATGGGTAAGCAGTTTGACTCTATAAGATGTAATTTGGCAATTTCATCTATGTAATTGAGATAGTGTTTAATTATTTTAGGCATGGGTCTAAACAAGCCGGTTGCTTTCTAACCCATTGAAGTTATTGTTCTGTTTTGTATTGTGTTGTATTGATTGCTTGATTGATTGATTGTTTGATTGATTGATACAGAGTAGTGAAGTGATATCAGCACACATTGCTCTAGTAACAGCTCGCTCTTGCTGGATGAGAACTCATATACAGGAGGCCAAGCGAGCTGTAAGTTCATAAAATATTTGATTTGAATTGGACATTGTTTTAATTTTTAATGTCCTGAGTGATAATCGACCGTGTACTTAAAGAAGATAAAACGTTTATATACATGTATGTAAGTCTATAAATATATAAGTATAGAAATATTTAAGTATATAAATGTATTTAAGTTTGTATTGGATCCGGAAATATAACAATAGACCAACCGAAAGCTGCACATGTTTTGTAGAAGCCGACTAATTATCTCCAAGAAAATAGTGCATACGATCTCTTCAGTTATATGCCATGGACCTGCCGTTAGGTAGTGCACTGAGAGAGAGTTATATAACCGTGCATACACCTAGAGGGGTCAACGCTGTATACGTTCGCTTAAAATCCATGGGTAAAATTAATTGTGAAGCAGATCAAGGTTCTAGTTGAAGGTGCCCTTTACACAGACAGAATTGTATCTCTGTATGCAGATGGAATGTCTCTGCCTCAAAAGCATGACCTATTATTTCTTGACTGTATGAAGATTTAACATTTAATATTTACAGAATGAAGATTTTTGCATTGATCCTGCCAACTGGCAGAACACCGGATGGATTGATTGTACTGTATTATATAGGCCCTTGAAGAGGACTCTGCAATTGATTCCAAAGCAAGACCCCAGGTGGTGCTGAACAGTGTTGAGCCGCGAGCATTTGAACTCGTCCTATCCTACATGTACACTGATAAAATACAGCCTGTTCGTGATGGTTAGTAGAATCTGGTACTTTCTTTATCGTTTATCTTAACTAAAATTCTTTTAACATTTTATCGGAAGTCAATTGGAATCATGACGCTCAAAGTCAATGACAAGGTCAAAATGCCTGACACTCAAAGGTAGCCTGACGAGAGATAAGAAATAGAAGATTTCTAGATTGCTAAGCCTTCCACTTTTTCCTCTTTATTTAGAATGGAATTCTATTATTAAAACAGTAAAGTATAAACAAATGAAATGTATACATAATGCACAATTGAACCACATATTCGCAATTCGTCAGAAAGTTTTACAAAAGAACTTTTTTGTTGCTTATAATTTAATTTTAACAAAAATTGGGTATATTGATGAATTTAAACTCTTCGTAATACATAGTTATATCATTTACATCTTCAGAATTTGTAAAAATACATTTTTTAAATTAAAATTTGGCTTCATTGGTCTATCTGTGAATTCAAAATATTTGTGTTATGAACTTTAGCAATACAGCACCATTAATTTTCAGCAAATTTGTGTACACGTACAGCCATACACAGGCCAAGGACTATAATTATATATATTGACTTACGAGTAATGTTGGTTAATATATTCTTCCAATGAGACTAACTTCTGTTGCTTGCAGCTGATTAACAATGAGCTATTTTTAGCTGGCAGTTAACTTAATAATTTAAATATATCCACTCGGTCACGTGACTTGTTACACGCCCGCCCATTGGACAATGCGTCCACTAATCCAGCAACTGACCAATGGGCGGGCGTGTAACAGGTCACGTGACCTCAAGTGATGACGTGGCAAAAAATATGGCGGGTTAATCACGAAAATAGCTAATTATTGCTACATAATTAAAAAGGTGCATGACTGATGTGCAAGGGTAGGGTATACTGTACTGCTATTTTCTCATAATGATAGCATCCTCTGAGTATTTGAGGGTATGCTGAAGCCCACCAAGCATACTAGTCAGCGCCGCCTATGTAGCACTCCCATTGTTGTGTTATTCAGGTCAGCATGCCCACAACAACGATGTAATTCTACTGATGATGGATGTATATCGACTGGCTCTGAATGTAAGTTCCTCAACTCTAGCTTCTAGTTATTAATTTATTAACTTTTGTCCTTTAACCCGGTTTGATAGTAGGTAACACGCTTGCTCGATAGCAGGATGTCACGGGTTGAGTCCCAGCCGGGTCTGTCTCTCGCAGTATCCGAGGATACGAAAACAGACGTAAACTTTAGCTATAACTAACTTGAATGGAAAATAACAAAATAGAATAAAATAGCTAAACATGAGCTAGTTATCAAGATGGGATATGTATCATCATTTATCACCTAGTTATTTGATGCATTGGTTAGAAACCTTTGTCCATAACTCGGCCATAATTCAAAAACGCATGCGGCATCGCGCGCAATTTTTTATAAAATTTGTTGGGGAATATTTTTTGAATAAGGTAAAAGTCAGGGCGTTTGAAAAGTTAAGGTTTCTGAGCACCCTAAGTATCTTGCTTTTGTTATGACATGTATAGCTTCAGATGACAAGGTTGGAGCAGTTGTGTGTACAGTATCTAGAGTCATGTATTGGCTTATCTAACGTACTACTAGCCCTACAGAATGCTTCACTACTGCACTTGGACTTCATCAAAGTAAGATTAATTTCTTTACATTTCATTTTTATTTTAAGTTTTTTTATTAGACGCCAAAAGGGTTAGACAACCCTGTGAGAATCACGGTTTACAGTGTGCAGGCATACGTTGCAATAAAATGTTCACAAACAGCAACTCTTGGTAGCTAATTTACAATGAAAATCAAATCAATCAAAATCAATCAAAAATCAGTAGGTAAGATAAGTATACGTAATATTTAACGTCCCTGACGTCATTCTTGGATGAGGAAACAGACGTTAGACATTTATTATTATTATTATTTCGTCGTCTTGCACACATTTACAATATAAACAGCGCATTGAAGCAATTATGTCAAGTGAAAAAGGACATGCAGTCACAGTATAGTCATCACTTATGTGGTACTTAAAATACAAATAAAATCAGCAGAATTTTTATCAGTAGTTGTTCTTGTAATTTTACTTTCTTAAGAAAAACTTGAATCTATGCTGCATCATGTGTATAATTGATAGGAGGTCGTCTAGAGATTTAAAAAATAATAATAATCGGATCATTTTGTCTTTACTGGTTTATTTAATGTTTTCATGGAGAATGCTTCTGGACTTCAAAGTAAGATTTATTCTTCTTGAATTTTGATTGATTGATTGATTTTTTCCCTGGGTGTAAACGGCCCTGTGGTTTTATAAAAACGATTCACTAAGAATTGAATGAATCATGGTCCGGCTAATCGAGATCGACTAAATTGATAGAACCGCGAAAGCAAACTGCCTTATATCTCTGCAGTGTGATTGAGAGCCTCTGATGAAGAAAACAGGTCTCTCGATGATCCCGGGTATACAGCACTATCTGTCTGCGATACCATTGATGAAATCAGCTCCACCGGGGTTCGTTGGGCCCGTAGTCCATGGCTACCGGTATCACCTCATCCCTCATATCCACTGGCTAGTCCGATATAGATTGATTGATTGATTGATTGATTGACTGACTGATATTTGATTGATTGATTTGATTGATTGATTATTTAGGAGTACTGCCTGAGGTTCATAGTCAAGGAAACGAATTATAACATTATAGTTATGAGCAAGGATTTTGAGACGATAGAGCAACCTCTGATGGTTGAGATCATACGAAGACGTCAACAACCTCCAGTCAGGCCTTTATCTGATGTCATCTCAACGCAGCTAGACGTCCTAAATTGTGAGTTCTCTTTCATCTTAATAATATTGTAATGGGATATTTAGTCAGGAAGCATCAGGTGGTTGTCTATGAGATTCATTACGCGCCCTACGCATCCCACTTACTAGATGTTTATAGAGTTTTCTTTCTTAGTTTATATTACTGTTGTTTAATTTTTATTTGTTACCATGCCTTGACTAAATGATGAGTTACTAGATGAGCTTATTGCAGGTTGCCACAGGTTTGGCGTTTATGATTCAAATAAAATTGGATTGTATGGAGTGAGGTTGGCTACCTCACCGTCAGATTAATGACTATGTCACTTGTGAGCTGCAATAGTTCATTTTCGGGATCAGCTCTGCGCCAACGTGCAGTAGCGAATATGGCACCCCACCTTTACAATATATTTTTAGAATTGGCATTTTCACTGAGTGTTTCTGCAATTCAGGTAACACCCTTGAGCGAGACATGGAATCATTTCTGAAGACAACGGGAGAAGAGTTCTGTGACGTATATCTGAATGTTGGAGACGTCCCATACAGAGGTCATAAAGCCATCCTAGCCGCTCGCTGCAGCTACTTCGAGGCAATGTTCAGATCCTTCGATCCCGCTGATAAACAAGTCAAGGTTGATTGAATTGACATTAACTTTTATGTTTATTTCTCAATTTATTTGAAGTTTCACAAACGTAGAGCAGTAATAAATCGAATAAAGAATAATACCACATCCAACCAGTTATATTAACTCTGTAAGATGACATTAGAAAGAACTAAATCAAGCAACTTAAAATACGGTTTCATCATCACAGTTTAACTGCTGGTATCGGCATAAAATTTGACTTTTGAGATATCCACACAATAGTAGTTGACTTGCCTTATGTGGGTACATTAGAGAGAGAGAGAAGAGAGTGAGAGAGCAGAGAGTGAATGAGAGAGTGAGAGTGGGAATGAGAGAGCAAGATTATATGTCCACTTGACTGTGTTTATGTATTGTGTGATGCAGATAGCTATTGGTGAGATGTTCCCCTCTACTCAAGCTTTTGACAGTCTACTGAGCTATATCTACTATGTTGATTATTATTATTACTATTATTGCTGTTACTACTATGTGTATACAGATAGCTATTGGTGAGATGGTCCCCTCTACTCAAGCCTTTGACAGTCTACTGAGGTACATCTACTATGGTGACGCCTCCATGCCTCCTGAAGACTCGCTATATCTCTTCTCAGCATCGTATTTCTACGGCTTCACGAACAATCGACTACAGGTAATTGATTTGCGTTTGATTTTGCATGATTTCGTATGTTTGACTCCAGCAAACTTGAGAATAGACCAACCGAAAGCTGCACGTGTTTCGTAGAAGCCGACTAACGCAGTCACTGAGGAAGAACAAGGAGATCCACCTCTGAAAAAATAATTATTTCCAAAGAAAATAGGCCGTCCAAACACTACAGTAATTTGCCATGGACCTGCCGCTAAACTGTGCACTGAGAGAGAGAGTAAGAAAGAGAGTAAGAGATCATGCAAGCATGATTTAGCATGATAATAATCGACTAGGCATGTAGCGTCATGGCCAGTTATAAATCATCGAGATACTTTACAAGCACACGTATTTGTATCTTTTTCACTCAATGATTTATAGTACTCAATGATTTTGCTGTACACAGTATGAAAATATTCTTCTTCTTTAAGGTGTCTTTCCCGTGTCGGGCGTTGACGGTCATGATTTTCCACAGTTCTCTTTCTGTTACGGTTCTGATGATTTCTGTTTCTTCGACGTTCATCCAGTCGCTGCTCAAGACTCTTTGTATAGGTAATTCTTTGTCTCCTAAGCCACGTTTCCCTTTGATTTTTCTGACTATAATTAAGTCATGAAAATATACGGATAAGATAAAAAGAAAAAAGTAACCAATAACTGAACTTTATATTATTTTTTAGGCATTCTGCAAGCAGAATCTGGAAATGAATGTGTCCACTCAGAATGTCATTCAGGTAATCAAGTCTGTTAACTGTTAACCTGTTATTTTATTTATTTATTTCATTAATTTAATTAATTAGTAACGGAAATTATCATGTGTGAATAAACACATTAAGTATTTAACTAAGTATAAAATTATTGGCAAATGGCAGAACTCTTTTATGATCTGTAATACAAAAATTTATAATCTGTCTTTCTTCTATGTTTTTTTACAAAGTACTGTATTCTGCGTGCAAACTGATGCTACATTATATATTATAAGACTCTGGTTTCATAGGTTCACAGTTCGAATCCCAGGGCTCGCCCGTCACTGATATAGCCATTATTCGCGAAACATTATTTGTTAAATTTGACTTAATCCTTCTTGAATATCTCTCTATTTATCAAATCAAAACAAATGATGGAAATTATTTCATGATATTGTAAGGAATCTCTAAGGCCTATCTGGCCTGAAGGCAGGGCCAATCAAATAAGTTCAACTCACCAATAGACAGGAGTTCCCTTGTGAAAAATCCTCTACAGGATGAAGATAGATGGGGTAAGCACCACGGCTGATCCTCGGGTGGGCAACAACAACAAAAACCTCTACAGCTGGTCACAGCGGCCACGCACACCCTTACCTCCTAGTCGTAGTGCAGTCCGTCCAGTCCTACCTCCTCTCTCCCACACTGCAGCAAGCATGGGCCTCGGATCTCAAGGTCTAACGATGACAGGTCCGCAGCCTTGGCTTGAGGCAACTCGTGTTTGTTGACCACGCCTACGGAAGTTCTCAGTACAACAGAGCTCTGTTTGAAAGTCCAGCAGTGACCGTGCTGCCACTACTTGAATGGCCGTATGCAAAAGTGGACCAACTCACAAAACAAATTATTTTATTTTATTTTCAAATAATATTTTCAATATCATAAGCTGAAGGCATAATCTTTTTGACCAGTATTGTAAAACACCATTATATCTAGTAAATACCAATAAAAGATATTAAATATTATGCAAACAATTCGGAGATATTGTTGAAGTAAACACCATTTTTTACTATATTTCTGATGTTACTTGGTCCACTTTTGCATACGGCCATTAATTTGGTCGAGAAACGTGGAAAAGCTCCATTGTTACAATATGGCATACTGTTGTCATTGATTTGTTTCAGATATTGGAGGCTGCTGACAAGATACAGGCATCTGATATGAAGAAGAGGTCGCTGGATATCATCGTAGCCCAGTATCCCAAGGTAGTCTTTCTTCCTTCCAATCAATCAATCAATCATTGTAGGTCTATCGTCCCTGACATCGCCCTTGGGTGAGGAACCAGACGTTAAATCCTCATTTACAATAATAATAACTACATTTATAAAGCGCTGCTCTATGCAAAATGCCACAGTATCAAAATATCTGGGAATATATATTCTGACTTCTGAGGTGGTTTCCCGTTGCTTTCCTCAGTATGCAAATATCTGTATTAGTCGGCTTTTACAAAACTTGGGCAGTTTTCAGTTGGTCTATTTTCAAGTTTCCCGGATCCAACACGGCCAATAAGCCTAAGAGGCTTATATTCATACTAGGCTTTGTAAATTAATTTAAATAGCTTTGATAACACTGGATACCTTTCTGTCATGACATTGTTAAATACACAAGTTATTATACTATTTTATATTGTATTGCATTTTTTCGTTTTGTATGTTATCGTATTTTGTTTTATTGTGTTGTATTGTATTGAAATAAAAGGTACAATTAATCAAAACTTGAATATAAAGCTGCTGATTGATTGATTATGAATAATTTGTGTTTATTCCAGGTTGCGAGATTGCCACAGTTAAGATCTCTAAGCCGACATCTATTGCTGGATATTCTCGATGCTCTGGCGGACGTTCATGACTCTAGAACGACTGATGTCTCCTTGTCAACCCAAGGACAGGACTTTAGGCCAAGATACTAGCTCATGTCTAGTTTATAGCTTAATTAAAGAATCAGGTCATTATTGTACAATAATAGTAACATTTTAGCATAATAATAATAGCACATGGTATTGATCTTGCCAGAAGGCGAGATAGCCGGGATTCGTTTCCAAATGCAGTCGTTAAAGCATGTCTTGGTGATATCTGTGTACACCGACCGTGTGCTATTATAGCAACGGAAAGTAAAGTAGCTTGCCAAGGCATACAACTCGTGGTCTTCGGTGGGCATTGAACCCGCGACGTTATGTTTCAAAACCCACTGTGCTGCCATTAGACATGCCATAAGAGGGAATTGCAGACATTGAGAGATGTTACTACTAGTTTTGGTTGAACAGTTGTGTTTAATTCTAACTCATTCTGAGTCTGTAATCGAATATATTCAGAAAGAAAGGTTTGATTTTATTTTCACAAGTACTATAATTAATAGAAGCAGTAGTATTTTGTCTCCATTCTTCACGATCCTCCATCTGACATGTATGACTTGTAGGTCCATATGAGTCTATTCAAAGATATTAACATCTAGCATTTGCGTTGTTTTCCTTCCGTGCCTTCTACTAATCCGTGCATGATTGTTTTGGCAAGAGCGTTGTGTCGATTGATTGGCCCATCCCAGGTTAATTTTCCTCTCTTCACTGTTACAAGGAACAGTTCTTACGTGCCTTGCTTATATATTAGACATGTAATAGTTATTGAACTATCAAAATTTATGTATTCTAAACCGTGGTTTCTCAAATCGAGTTTTTAAGTGAAAATTTGAAATTGGACTTGGTTTAGACGTAAACACCTTTGTTGATATATTATGAAAACACAGATGTACAGTAGATATATTATAATCGATGTAAATCAGATGTTTCACGTTATAATTAGTTAGCTAATTGAGTTAATTAATTAGCTAATTAGTTAGTTGAGATGACTGACAATTGATGATGGTGATCGAGAGTTTTAATTATAATTATCTTTAACGATCTTTATCTTTATAGGCATTTATCTTTATTATAGTTTAATATTGTAAAATGTATATGACTCACTCTCTCTAGGTGCCAATTCGTTTTAGGACTTAGGCGATAATTGTATAAATTAATGTTGCAAAATATTTGTACATCTTTGTTGTAATAAGCTGTGTTCTGTATAATAGTACCACTGGTTGTGTTGTCTGTTTTTAGACTATATAGTGATACATAATTAATTGTTGTTTATAAATATTTCACAATAAATTTTCTTGTTTACAAGTTATAGTGGTTTTACGAATTTCACTGGGAAACTTGTATTAATTAGGAAATTGATTGACTGTTTCATTATAGCTCTTTACTCAATTGATAAATACTCTGATTTTCTTTCCCTCTTTCTCTCTCTCACTGTCTCTCTCTCTCTCTCTCTCTCTCTCTCTCTATCTCTCTCTCAGTGCACGGCAGGTCCATGGCATATAACTATAGAGTTTAAATTCATTATTATATTGGAGACAATTTTGTTTCTGAGGGTCTCCTTAACCAGTGAGTGCGTTTCGGCTTCTACGAAACACGTGCAGCTTTAGGTTGGTCTATTCTAATGGTAGCCGGATCCAACACGGCTAAACAGTACTCTGAATTTAGACATTTAATTTAGTGAAAATGTCCTTGCATAAATGGCGTCAGTCGCCACGTAGACTATCTTAAATTATAACAACCGGGGATATAGATGAGAAAGCATCAGATGCTTATTGACCCATTTCGCGCTCTATGCAGCGCTCAACGATCCCACTTGTACGTCCGAGATGTAACTTTCTTATCGGCTCTGCCTGGAGTTGAACCCCAGACGTCATGTTTGAAAATCGACGACGCTAACACTAAGCAAGTGAGACATATCATACATTAAGTTGAATAATTATTGTCTAATGAGATATTGATTATAATTCTATATGGTAGCTGCGCTTAGTAAATTAATTACCTGTTAAATTTAATTACCTATTACCTACCTGTTGTCTTCGAGTCTAGATAGACTCATGACGACGATGCTGATGAATGTTCGCCAACTCACCCTCTGTCTTTCCATCTCCTACCCTCAGCCAATTTATTTACTACAGTAATATTTATAAAGTTAAAATGTACTCGATAGCATTTTGGCACACAGGGTTATAATTTCTTAGTATCTGCGTATTTCAACTTTTACTGAACAATAAATCGTCTGTTATATGACATTGACATTATAATGTTTCTATATAAAGTATCATATTATGACAGCCTGCAGAATCTCTAGGTTTTTTATTCGTCTGATTTCTTATTATTTTACCCTTATTGTGTGATACGTCACTGATATAATCGTCAGATGATGAATCCGACGTTAAACCTTTATTGTATAGGTGTTGTGAGAAATACGAAATATTACGTAGAATGTTCTTGTACATAGACAGTCTAATTAGCCACGTAATAAAATAACATTATAAATATTACTTTAAAAATAAACATACCTACAAATTGCTTTTGTTTCCGATTTCGTTTTGTTTTTTGTATTTGTTATCTATGTAAATAAATGTATTTTGAAAGAAAAAAATGAATTTCGTAGTTTTGTATCGTAGTTTTCACTTTACTGCGGCTAGTTTGCAGCTGTTATGGGCGTGTCTAATTCTGTAGCAGAAAATCTGGGCGGGGCTGAAGAGGCAGCTGCTTTATTAGCTACTTTCGAATCAGTAACAGCTGCAGCAACTTCTGCAGCTTTTAATGATTTTATGGATTTTTGATTCACTGCTTTAGAATCAGCACTAGTTACACCAGTTTCCAAATTATTTGATTTGACTGATTTTCTATTCACTGCCATTGAACCAGTTGCACTAGTTTCCAAATTATCAGATTTTGAATAATTTTTATTCACTTCTTTAGTATCTGTTGCATCAGCTTCCAGATTATTAGCTTTCAAAGAATTTCTATTTACCGCTCTTAAATCATCATCAATTGCATCGGCATCAGCGTTCATTGACTTGAGTGTCTTTCGATCTTTGCGAGTCTTGGACACATTCGAGGGTGATTTCTCTAACTTTGGTGACTCGGGGGGCAGCCGATCCCCCGGGCTGTACTCGCCCTCTCGGGACCCTACTCCCCCGGTCGGGTCCGGGGAGGCCCTGCCACTCATCTCCCGGTACTTGAAGGAGGACTGGTCGATGAAGTCCACTGACGCCCTCTGACGAAGTTCGTTCAGGCAACGAGGCATCTGCATGACTTTGTTGTTTGAGAAATTTATTTTCTGGAGCTTTGGCAACTTGATCAGACCTGATAAAAATAGTAAAAATGTTAATAAAAAGCAGAAATACATGTACAATTTAATCACACTTAAATACACATAACAGTATGATACTAAGAGCTTAAATAGAAAGAGCCTATTAAGACAATTAGATTTAGCCTATTAGAAAGAGCCTATTAGAAAAAATAAAATATTTTCTTGCTACAAGGGTGGCTAACGTCCATACTGTTATAAATCAATTAATCAATCAATAGCCAACTTTGTATAGCACTTCTCTTAACTTATTCCAGGACAACGGAAGGACTATAAGCCTAACCTGTGGCACAACCTATGTGCAAGATCTCTGCAGCCAAAAACATGAGCGAAAATATGAGTATAGTAGGCATACACATAAACCATGACATACTGAACTTATTTACTGTAGTATCATTATAGCTTAACGCTTGACTGAAGTGTAATTTTTCAAAATATTGAAATAACTTACTTTCTGGAATAATCGAAATCAAATTATCTGATATATCCAGTGTAACCAATCCCTTCATCTTCTTTCCCAAATTCGACGGCAACTCCTCCAGGTCATTAATCGACACATTTAACTCTCCCAGTCGATACAGGTACAAAAAGTTTACTGGAAAAGCTTGAATTCGATTTCTGGAGAGATCGAGGGAAACCAGTGACGCGAGTTTATCCAGTGGATCATTTGGAAAAGATCTCAGCGAGTTTCCAGAAAGATCCAACTGGTTCAGGAGACCTAGTTGATCGAAGTCGTCCGGAAGGCTCGAGATTCGATTCTCCGCGAGGTTTAGTTTCTGTATCCAACGAAGATTTAGAAGCTCTGATGGAAAGTCTGTTAGTTCGTTGTTGCGGGCATTCAGCGTTTCCAGCTGAATGAAGTTTTCAATTCCCCTTAGATCGGTGAGTTTGTTGCAAGATAGATCCAATCTGGAAATATTTACGGGTTATTTTTGTATAAGGTAGAATAGAGTTCAGAATGTCTCAATTATATTTCTATGCACAATGATATGTATTCAAATAAATTCGATTATTCTAATCTAACAATCACTGTCTCCTCTCTCTCTGTCTCTCTCTTTCTCTCT
>JAQFZF010002689.1:0-12134 GCA_034695365.1 Enchytraeus norvegicus
CTCTCTCTCTCTCTCTCTCTCTCTCTCTCTGTGTGTCGAACAATCAATCAATCAATAAATATATTCGTATTATTAACTATTGAGCGTCGCTCAATTAGAAATGCTACCGTATCGCATTTTGTCAAAAATTGCAACATCGAGATTCCACTATTTTCTCTTTTCTTCAACATGCATACATTAGTACACGGTGTCTCAATAAAAACGAGCCCCCTAGAAATAATGTGAATAATATGAGAACGGAATTACTAATGCATTCGCCAATTGAAGTTCCAGTAAGTCTGCCAAATTGACATGTTCCTACAAATTTTGGTCAAAATATCTTTAAAAATGACGAATCTGGGGAGTTTTCCGCAAGCAAGGGGTGTATGACGTAGTGGCCAAGCTAGGATAGCATGGTCTATACTCTTGCTTCTTTCAAATGAGCCCTATTTTACATCCTAGTCCTGTGAAAATTGCCAATAATATGGAACAATCAATTCTAGCCAACATTGCCAATTTTTGATTGGATATCTTTCGAAACAAAAAAGTCATTGATATTTTAGTATGATAGTGGTAGACAAGTATTGCAGTTTCATAACCCCATTCAATGTTAACTAAATAAAGCAAACTTTCTCAATGCTTGTCTTACTAAAATATCAAAAACTTTTTTGTTTTGTAAGATATCCGATCGAAATTTGGTGACATTGGCTAAAATTGATTATTCCATGTTATTGGTAAATTTCACAGGACTAGGAGGTAAAAGAAGGCTCATTAGAAAGAAACAAGAGTATATAGCATGATATCCTAGCTTGCCACTACGTCATGCACCCCTTGCTTGCGGAAAACTTTTAAATTCGTCACTTTTAAAGATATTTTGACCAAAATATGTGGGAACATGTCAAATTGGCAGACCTAGTGGGGCTCCGAACGGCGAATGAATTAATAATCCATTCCTGAAAAAGGACATTGATAAATTAGAGAAGGTACAGGCTAGGCAACAAGGCTTATAACTGATTGTACAAATTTGAGTTATGAAAACCGTCTGAAATACACTGGACTAACAACCTTAAGTGACAGAAGAATTAGGGGTGATTGATAGAAGTTTCCTAAATACTTAAAGGATTTAGTAAAGTTAAATCTAATAATTGATTTAAATTAGCAGTTTATAGTAGGACAAGAGGTCATGGCTATAAATTACTTAAATCTAGAAGTAATTGGTTATTTATTTATTGGTAATTGGTTAATCCAGTAGGTTAATTGGACATACGTAAAAATTTCTTAGTCAGCGGGTTGTTAATACATGGAACAGGCTGCTAATAAGGTTGTTCAGGCAGAGTCTGTGAATACATTTAAAAATAGATACGATAAATACAAAAAGGTTTTAATTTTGTAGAGTATCATATTGTTTTAAGTGAGTAGCCACCGTAGAAATAATAATTAAGGTCATGTTATTTTAGTTATCATATTTTAATTGTTATGATACATTTTGTTTGATGTAGGCCTACTGGTTGGTATACAATAAAAAGACTCAAGACTGCTGAGTAAATAGAATAGTATACCTATGATGTTTATATTAAAGAAATTGTGTTATCTCAAATACCAAGAGAACTGTTAATGCTAAATTAATTTATGTTGTTGTTTTGCTTAGTATTTGATTTATGATATTGTAAATTGAGAACTTTAGACAAGATTTAGAAAACTTGTAGCATATAAATATAATTTGATGTATAGGTCTATTGAGAACTGTTAGTGTAGAAATGTAGTTTAGTTAGTAGTTGAACGGATCTTAAACAAGCATCTGATGCTTCCTGACCTAGGGACGTTATGTTATGTTATGTTATAATTCCGTTCTCAAATTATTCACATTATTTCAAGGGGGCTCGTTTTTTTAGACACCGTGTATATACCCCATGTTGAGTCCGGGACACTTGGAATAGACCAACCAAAAACTGCACTTATTTCGTAAGATCTGACTATCGCAGACATTACAGATTAGGGTGAAGTAGTCTGTCCCGGGTTTATTGTGTAATTGACCAATTAGTTTTCTCAAATCCCAGAAATGTTGCGTCATCGGTTGTGGTCTATGGCAGGCTAGGATACTGTTCCCTTCACTGTTCAACATGCGCATGAGTGATACTTTGTATATAAAGGTAAAGGTTGTGTGCCATATTAGTTACCGAACGTAGGCGCGGAGCTGATCCCGATCCTGAGCGATTGCAGCACACGGGTGACATTGTCATTAATCCGACGGTGAGGTCGCCAGCCCAATTCTACATAACCCAATTTTGATAATTGGATCATATGCGCCAGACCTGTGATAATCTTGGTAATCTTCCGAAGCAGTCACCTACTTCGTACTAATTGCTGTCAATTAACTGAACTTTGTTTATAGAGGCGCTATATAATGTCCTTTTTGGATTGCATTGTATTCTGAATAGCAATCCACATTTTTACATTTTTGACAATAATTCTGATTGGCCGATTGATAAATCTTTGCAGAGTTTGTGATTGGACGACGACATGTAAATCCATTCTGCTTGAATGACGTGTAGATAACAAAAGATGTCCTATCGTCACTCAACTCTTGTTCCTATTCATCTTTACTGAAAGACTCCGCCTTTTCCGCAGCCGCTATCAGTTATTGGTGACAGTGCTAGACTAGCGTGAGACTTCATCATTAGCATCATCATTACGTAATCATTATAATGATTAGGTATAGTGATAACTTCCTGATAACATAGTGATAGCAGATACAGCATATCCGTATGATAGTAAGTCTATATAAGTAGTGTTGGTTGATCTTTATATTCAGGTTTTTAGCGAAAACGCGAAGAGATGGAATTGTAGAAATTATAATCTACAATAAAAGTTAAAATTAATATCTATAGCCACACTTCTTTAATTATGATCTTAGAGATTTAGATTTAAGCTTATAAAGTTTCCTAATTTGTTGGTTGTAGGGATAATAGAAAATGCAATAAATCGCAAATGTTTTTAATATTGTTTTGTCTTCTAAATTAGCACATTGTACAGCAATTGTCCTATTAATCTGAGAAAAATCTGATTTGAAGAAGATACATGTAAAAAATAGATAGCTGTGCGTATACATGTATTATGCAATTCAGGCACTAGTGCGTATGTCACCTGCACAATTTTTATCTCGCATTTCTTCGGTCTATGCATTGGCACGTGTGTTCTGGTGGTATAGAACTGATTGTGTTGCATAGTTTGAGACGTCCCTGACATCGCCTTCGGGTGAAGAACCGAACGTTAAATCTCATTGAATTCTATTGTATGCGTAAAATGTATTAAATGAATCAATCAATCAGTAAATATAAATAAAACTAAAATTATTCCTGTGAAATGCTGCAAATATCTTCTATGCGCTTCATGTATGATATTTATGAAGTGTATGGCCTATGGCAGCTAGGCTAGACTACTGTTCTCTTCACTGTATCAAAAAGCGCCTCTGAGATACCTAGTTTATAGAGGCGCTATGAAATGGCCTTTAGTACTGTATATATAGGCCTAATGATCTGGACAAATTAATACAATTTAACTATGGGCCAATTTCTCAAGGTGCACAGTACAAAACTTCGTTAGTCGGCTTCTACGAAACACGTGCGACTTTCGATGGATATATTCTTAGGTTTGCCGCATCCAACACGGTAGAACTCTCCACTTAATTTTTCACTTACGGTATTATCTTTAAATCGTTAACTTTTGCCCTCTCAGTCAGATTTTATTAGTGTACGCACATTTGACCATGCAGCAAACTGATATCGACAGGAAGGCTGTATCGTTATCACTTTTTTGCACACCTATAATTACAGACTTCAGTGAACGATATTGATGGGTTTGTAGTGGTTTTCCGTTGCTTGCCTCGTTAATGGCTTTAGTTGACTTCTACAAACGCGTTCAGGTATCGGTTATTCGATGCTCAAGTGTCCTGTTTTCAGTATTCGATCCATTGTTTCTCTCACTATTACCAATACTAAAACTAATTTATTTCGTTCTAAGATATGTTTTAATCAGACCCTCTTACCTTGATCAATGAACTTGCACTGTTTCTGATCTCGCTTTCTCTTCGGCCTATGTATTGCCACGTGTGTTCTGGTAGTATATCGCTGCTTGCGGCTGCCTAGTCTGCTTGAGATGTCCCTGATATCGCCTTCGGGTGAGAAAGCGGGACAATCCTCATTGTATGTGAATTTTCTCTCACTATAGGCCTAATGTTTACGCCTCCTATACCCCTTTCCAGATTCCAAGTAGAATTATATTCCAAGTCTTTTCACAACCCTGCATCTACATCGTTGTGTACACAGCACTATAAAGTAAACGATCTACTCCAATAGTATAATGATGGAATAAATAGAAGCATTTAATTTAAATTAACTAAAATCAAACAAGACAAGGTATGCCGCATGCCTATTTGCACAAAGAGAAGAACGCAGTGGCTTGCATTTACAAAGCTGCATTGTTTATTTAGCGGACATTATATTACATACTCTAATTAGAAATAATTATATCTGTGAAATGCTGAATGCAATCCTCCTGTAGTAACTAACTTGTCCCAATTGGATAGCCTAGTCGGTAGAAAGCTTGCTTGATAAGCAGAAGGCCGGTGTACTGTCCAAGACGGGTCAGTCTCTGACAGAATCCTCTAAACGGTTATACATATATTAAACTTAGCTTCTTTTTTAAATAGGAATGCATAAAAGTAAGACCAGTGTGTATGCATTCAGCATCATCAATCGAAGTTCAAAGATAAATAGCTTGCTTTAGTAATTATTATTAGTAAATATTTACCCCGATAATTTTTGTTGTAGTACTAATTATCATTTTAACAACGAGTTTGTGAGCTTCTTTGTGACCAGGTAATGTGGAATTCAGTGATAACCGCTAACTATTTCGAACAAGTGTAGCATAAAAGTTAACTAAAAATAGTTTATTTTCTTCATCATGTTGGCAATTCATTAATATAGATAATTTTAATATACAACAATTATTCAGACAATGTTGCGCTCCATTAAGTTAAAGCGCTTCTGAGACATTGTTAGGATACAATAGCTTTCTTATCGAATGCTTGACTGCTTGATTGATTGATTAATTAACCTGGTCTCATAGACGACGAAATTGAGCGACGAAATTAACGTTAAGCTCTTTCAGACTCCAATACTGAAATTTATACGTACAATTTATAATACGATAATATTGTCCCTGGCGTTTTTTAACGTCCGTTTCATCATCTGACGACTGTCTGATGATGAAACGGAAGCTAAATTCGTATTGATTGTTTAACGCGATAGCATACATAATTACTCCAGTTATCTTGCATTTCGTATAACATAATATTACATACACTTAAGCTATTATTTTGATTTTGACCAAACCGTTTGTTTATTATTTTCCTTTAATTACATGAAATTCTTATGTAATTTATTCGCAATTTAGTACACTATAAATCCAATCTACTCAGAATTAAAATTACGCAAATTAAAATTCCAGTGTTACTCAACTACTAAAAATTAATCTCTTAATCCTAAGAGGATCTCAATTTAAATTGCTCTCAGTTAATTCAGCCAAGAATTTCTTCATTTGGCGATTATCCACTTCAAACGCCCTCCGTTCTTTGATTCATTATGATTTTAAATACAGCCTGGAGTAATGTAATGGATTTACCATAGATGGAGCGACACACAATGGAGAGTAGAATAAGGTAGATTTAAGTGAAGATTGTGTTGAAATGTATAAGATTGTGTATCGTAACAACGGATTTAGTTAAGCCACTTGATCTGCAGTGTTAATGTCAGATACACCGGCGCCTAGGGCAGTTCATCTGACAAGTTTGAAATGCCCCCTCTATTGCAATGCCAAATGGTAGGTCCAAGGTTCATATTTCACGTCCCTGAAATCATCATTGGATAAGGAAACGAACGTTAAACATTTATTATTATTTATTATTCCCATATTACACTGCTATCACGCTCATTTATGAGCACTTCATCAACTAACAAGTTCATCTGATACACGTGCTATGTTTTAATAACCACACCTAGAAATATAGCTTTCATCTTATGAAAATATAGTTTCTGGGGTGGTGCCGCTGCTTTCCTCACTATCTGCATTAGGTGGCTCTATCCAAATGTTACGATTAATCATGGAGTGACAAGAAAAACAGTAACTAAGATAGGACACTAGCATGTGCGTATGACATCAGTTAAAATATACAACAAAAACTTAACGTGTTATATTGACTATTTGACAATAACAGTAGGCTACACTCTGTTACATTTATATTCAATGATTATTCATTATTATACTTGTTACATAATTATATCGTTATTTATTATATTATTTATTCATTATTTTTTTACAAATTATTATTCTTAATTTTATATTCACTAGAGCAGGTATAGAAATTGTACTTATAATGTGATAAACGAGAGAGATAAAATATATTATTATGAAACGCAGAGTAAAATATGACCTAATTTATTACACTAGATTACATTATCGGTTAAATATAAAAATATCTAACTACGACTAGTCTGTAATGCTTCGCTCTACCGGTTACCTTGCGGATACCTTTATAATGGATTATCGTTATCTCATTCCACCAGGATCATCCCAACACCGTCTTCAGCAATACATATCTCCCAGGGATTTCTCCACCATGAAATCTGATCTCGGTGGTCCTCCCGGATTATCACCAACCCCTTCCACTCACCCCTTCCATGGTTGGATCAGCCTCCCACCGGGGTCCAAAACACAAAAATCTGAGATGGAAAGATGGAGAGATCAAGAGAGAAACATAATTCCATTATCTAGGTCCACATTGGAGGAATCACCTCGTAGGATAAGGACCTCACCGAATAGACTCTCAATTTCGCCCCCAGACACCCATAGGTCTCCCCCAAGGCTATCTCTGGTGACCAAATATTCGTCAAATTATACGGATGCTGTAAAGGGAGCGAGGGATGAAATTAGTTCAGATGTTAGAGTGTTGGAAGATCGAATTCGGATTAAAAAGGAAACAAAAGTCGCCACAAAATCCAGTGAATTGAGTTATGGTAAGTAAATATATTTATTAGTTTTATAATGATACTGGGGCTGAGTGATTCCTTTAATTTATCGTAAGAAATGAGGTCCCTGACATCTCCTTGCCTTCGGGTTAGGAACCGGACGTTAAATCCTCTTTGCATTGTTTATTGTATTATAAAACGGTTTGAGTTATTTTTAAGATTAATCTATCAGCAGTTATTATTATTAGGAAATTTTGAGTAATGTTGAAATGTATAATTAGTTTTTAAGTTTTTCATCGGTTATGACGTTGACTTGGGATGGGATTAATCTCGGATGGGATGGGATTAATCTCGGATGGGATTAATCTCGGATGGGATTAATCTCGGATGGGATTAATGGGATGGGATTAATCTCGGGATGGGATCTTCTCTGATGGTGCCTAGTACCTAAGAATCTTATATAATCAATTATTTATTCTTTTATTTATTATCTTCGTAGCCTTTTATCTTCTTGGACAACTTCAGTGTTTTAGCCAGATGGCGAGAACGGCGGCATGCTTAGTTTTTTGTTATCCAAATATCACTTATCAACAAGTCGTCACGCTCCAGTTAACCCTTGTAGTCACTTGACATGCGCTCCGGCTGATTGACCTGATTAACCCTAGAACCCCCCCCCCCCCTCTATATTCCTATTGCACCCCCACAAGAATATAATATATAATTAAAGGATCAGCCACCCTCTCATCAGTATTTAGTTGGCGCACTATCTACAGCTAAAATCTTCTACAAAATTCATGCAGGTGTGTATACATTTTAATATAGGATACAATTTTAATATAGATTACTTTCGATTATTCACACAGATTATTATAGCTATGACTGAACAGTTCGTTGTCAATCTCTGAAATTCGTAGTATTGGCGTTTATGTTATAATATGTGAATCTCTATTATTGTCGTTCGTTTCTCCGCCCGAGAGTAGACTCATCAGGGACGTCTCAGCAGAACATTACTATTCAGAGGGAGTAGATAAATAAAGCTGCCGCCCATGCCCTGGGACAAGCACGGGGTATAGATTAATAAGGGCGCTAAACGCTGGCGATATTCCTTACCTCATCTGACCCTGTGGCACAATGCATGGGATCTCTCGCTCAAGCTGAGCGGTTAATCTGGTATGAAAGCCGGCACTGAACCCTACACCTTTCCACTGAGCTGTGCAAATACTGAATTAACTTAAGCAAGATTGGTTGAGTGTCCGACTAGGGTTCCATAGGTTCCCTATTCCAATCCCATCGCTCGCCCGTCACTGACGTCTCCGTTAGGCTGCGAAACTGAGTTAAATTCGACTTTAACCTTTAGCCTTTTAACCAACTCTCAAAATGACTGTCTTTAGTATAACCTAACTAAATAGGACATGATCTATCAAACCATATTAAAATTTTATGTCAATATAAACTCTCGCACCTAGTTAAGGTGGTATTTTAACACCTTTATTACCGCCGCTCTATTCGTTCTTTAGTGAACTATTTATCAAGTATACGCCAGTACATGATCAATCCAAAAAGGATATAGCCGCCTATTTGCACAGTGAACACCATTAAAACGTTTATATAAATTTCACCAGCAAATAATCGCTCTTCATACGAGATTAATTTCTAACAAGATACCACCGTCTTTAACGATAGATAGCTTATTTTATGTTTGAATTAAGTCAACGTAAGTCCCTAATCCGATAGTAACTTTCAGTGCAATTAAATAATGCTCATCTATGTTCAACTGACACTTTCAAAACGTTGATCATATATTGCACCTTCGTGCTGAATTTGAAAACAAAATGCTACTGTTGAGTGTAATTTACATTTCACGTACTGAAGCACTATGATTAATGGTCAATTAATACAAATTTAACTTAAATGACGGGTCAAATCTATACATATTTATTATTATATAGTATAACCTTCAACTATGCCCCCTCGACCTCAGTGGGAGCAAGGGGAGACATCCCCTCCATTTAACTTGTACCCCCTGGTTGCAAAAATGTGTTTACAAAATCCCCCCATTAAAAAAATGTTCATGCATAAAATAAAAAAGACTCAAAGTAAGAGTTAGCTTATTCTTGCAATTAGCTCCTATACTAGGATCATTCCGGGTCATGGGAAATCCAAGACGTTCCGGGTCGATTGTTCGCTCCAGGATATCTTGAGGATTGTGCAGTGATTGACTCGGATCTCAGTTTGACCATTTAGCATCCTGTTATAATCATTAGCCGTATCGATTGGAATCTATATAATCCACTTGCGAATGTTGATCTTTGAGTCGCAAATTTTTACTTTTTGGTACTTGCTAAGTTTTTACCGGATTAAATTTGCCATAGCACTACTTCGGATATACACGTGCAGTGCATATTTTTTCTGTATAGATTGAATATACGATGAATATGGAGACAAACGTCCGTTTTAATATCTAACGACGCCATCACAGACTAATTAACAAAATATTATTATTCATTTTAGGTGCATATTATAATGCCCCATATTGGGGTCATTGGAACATGTCCCTGACATCATCTTTGGATCAGAAAACGAATTGTGAAACATCATTGCATTGTTCTGTACTGTAAATGATATCGAGTACATTGACTCAAACATAGACAGACTCGCATAATGTAATTATCGTTCTATTCTTCTTCTTTCTCTCAACCAATTAACATCCTTCCCGTTCCGCTTTCTTTCCGACATCCACTCGACGGCAAGTGTTGAAGCCTTTAGCCCCACTTTACCTCAAATCTAATGCAAACCGTCAACCGTACAATAAATATAAAGCCTTTCAATGCGACAGGGGTGTGAAAAATCGGTACCACGCCGGTCGGCCATTGTTCCGGGGTGTTCGGATCGATGTCTGTCGCTAGCGCGGTAATGTATCGAGAGTTTGTCTGAGAGGAGTACTGTTGGTAACCGCTACTGGTTTAAATTCATCACGTCTTTGCGGTGTTTTGTTCGGCGCGCGAAAAGCGAGTTTACATTTCTTTGCAATCGTCCGGCTGTCAGTCTAGTTTACTTTCCTGTTCGTTCAAATAAAATGTCAGTAATTTCTCGTCGCATTTGCCTCTCCTCGCACTAACTTTCACTCACACGCTTTTCTTCTATTTAGCACCACGACGTTAAATGCTGAACAAACCTTTTCATTTTGACACCTTTTTGTTCGGTTCAGTCAATTCAGTGCAAGTTAAAGATATCGATTATAGAACGGTGTTTACTTAAAGATCCATTATTTGTCAATTTCTAATATATAAATCTTGCACACTCTGTCAAAGAAAGGACTATAGAATGTAAGAATTATCTTGGAATCGATGGTAAACTGAAGATAGCAAAGTTCACATTGAAAATGTTGCTTTGTAGATTATGTCAACAATTAGTCAAAATCAATTTCTAATTTGCTCAAGTAATACAACTTTAAATTTCCTTCACATCTCATTGTCAATTTCTAATATATAAATCTTGCACACTTTGTAAAAGAAGGTACTATAGTTACACAAATACATTGACGATTTTTCGAATGCTATATTTTCTTATTATGTAGCAAGAAAGGTGGTTTAAAATAAAATTCAACAATAAAATAAGGATTTAATGTCCGGTTCCTCACCCGAATTTTCTATTGGATAGTTGGCTCAATCGAGTTTACGTTTATTCATGAAACTTAGATATTTCCTAACTTTGTAAGGTCAACATCATGCTCTTTGTTTTACACTTAGGCCTAACTAACTAACTAAGGTACAATCTTTATTTCTTTTTGCGTGAATTGCTGAGCTTTCTCACTGTCTTAATTTATTTACATGTAATATTAACTATACTTTAGAAGGGCAGCCAGGATACATTCATGGAAGATATTCCCCGATACTCAAAAATAATAGTTGGTGTCTTTACCGACATAAATTTAGTCACAAAACTTTTTTAGAGGCCCCTGTCCCACCCCCCCTCCCCATGGCCCGTCACTGATTTGCATCGTTTAACGGAATTAATCTTTTATTATTTTACATTGAGTTGCTATGTTTAAACAATCATGTATCTGCATGTTATATATAAATCATCCAACTCAATTACTGTAATCTTTGCTCCATTATTTTAGGAATCGAAAAGATTCTTCGAAAGGACAAATCGTTGTCATCGAGTGATAAGGCTGACAATGGACCAACAGCATCCAAGGCAATCAGCCCAACGTTACCAGGTCTTGATCATCTGAGTGCTTTCAAACTACCATATGGTAAGTCAGATTTTGCTACTGTTATTTAATAAAACATTCACTGCAATATGTTTGAACGTCCGTTTCATCATCTGACGAGTATATCAGGGACGTCTCCAATAGCACATGAAATACTAACTGATCCACTCAAACGTAGTTAACAAGTTGTGCTGAAACCAGAAAGAGAATAGGGGTCAGCCAACACTGGTCAAACATGGTGAAAATTCTATTGATTATAAAACTGATATTTAATAAAGGTAATATAGCTAAAGATGAAAAAAGGTGTTTAAACGTATTTCAGAAAGTAGTAAGAACGAAGGTAAGTATCAAAGTAGTGTTTCATAAGGTCTGTGCTGTAAAAGAAAAGAATCGCCCGTATACCAAGAGTACCTTTAGTTTGTGTGATTGAGTGATTAATTTTGTTTAATAAGTTAATTGATTGATTGATTGATAGGTTTAGAAGTACGACAAGTTGTAATTAATTCAACCACGCGACGTTACGGGGTGTTCAGCAATCAATCAATCATACCCCGGGGTACAACGTTTGGCCCCTATCATTCTCCTCTAGTCACCGGCCCAGATATGTACGATCAGCTGCGACCTTGGCAGGTTAGTGGTTTAGAAATAAAGTTGTTTTAATATTCAGGCGGGGTCGCAGGGATTTTTATAAGAGATTAAATGATCTTTCAACTAGGCCTACTATGTACTGTGTATAGTAGCGTAATTTAGCGAGCGAAGCGAGCAAAAAATATTTTTGGCTCTTCAAACTAAATTTTGTTCTCATTTTCTAAAACTTCCACTGTATAGTCACTACAGTGGAGCTGTATATTATTTCTAAACTACATCTTCAGTTCTTTATGACTAAAAACAACCATGATTTTTTCCACTACCCC
>JAQFZF010002690.1:0-12134 GCA_034695365.1 Enchytraeus norvegicus
TCCTATGAAATTTTTCAGCAATAGAGATCAACCAATTCTATCTCTTGTCACCAAATTTCATTTGGATATCTTAAAAAATGAAAAAGTTATTGATAGGCCTTTATCAGTATAACGTGGTACACAAATTTTGCAGTTTTATGACGTTATGCAATGTTAAAGGAAGCATGAAGACTTCTTTCAATGATTGTCTACCCGTAATACTGTTCAAAATATCAATAACTTTTGTGTTTTATAAGATATCTAAATGAGATTTGGTGACAAGAGATAGAATTGGTTGTTCTCCATTGCTGGAAAATTATATAGGAATGAACTCCATAATTACAATTTAGTTAACTGACAACTGATGATGTCATACTGGTAAACTGTTCTCAGACCCCTGTCATATTCAAATGTGAATAACTCTTTTGTTTGTAAAGATATCTGAATGACATTTAGCAGAGTGTGGTAGCATTGATTGCTCCCCATTTCTGTAAAATTGTACAGGGATCAGTGTACTATAATTTACGATCTGGTGGTAAATATAAAAACCTTCTCACTTAAAAGACACAGTCACTTATTTATATTTGATGGAGAGAGTCACAAAAAAGCCGATAACTTGGCCATCTGTTGCTCAAATTTTCTGAAATTTTCTGAAATGATGTAAAACTGGCCTGCTAATATATGTCCTATAGAAATGGTGCACATAGACTGAATGGTTTCGACATAATTAAAAAAACAACTAGGGGTCCACTTTTTTACGCACCCTGTATAACCCATTTAGTTTACAGTGCTCAGTTGGCACTGCCTACATATAGCCTAATTTACTCTTTCATCATCTTTTTATTTTGTCATGTATAATATTGATATATTTCACGTTTAACCGGCGGTTAGCTAGATAAGGTGCATTCACCTTCACTGATGGCCGTTACTGTATATGTATAGATGCCAATTTATGTGTTTGCACAATGATTGGTGTGTATGCTATGCAATAAACAATGTTCTCTCTCTCTCTCTCTCTCAAAAGTGGGAAGCCAAGATTCGTTAACCGTTAACCGGAGCGGGTTAAGCCGTTTCGAGAGAACAACATGGTATTTTTAAACAGGCTCCAATGCTCTTCAACAAAGAAAGGGTCTCCATATTAAAGTGCTTTGGATTGGAAGGAATAAAATCAGTATACAGGAGTATAGGCCTAATTATGTAAAGTTTAAGTGATGTGACAATTCTTCAATCAATGCCAAATACAAATTGCACATCTGGCCTACATAAAGCCACAGCTGACGTTGTACAATGTACATATATACTAAACTCAGAACTGCATGGGCCTATTATCTCTGTTTACTTCTAGAGCCTGAGCCAGTCACCTGATGATTAACATCAATTGCTAACCAATAACACACAGGCTGCATCAATGCATCAGCTTACACTACAGCCCTACATACTAGTTAAAATACACTGTGATCGTATGGCATTCACTGGTAGTCGCTGGCGATAGCAACCTTGGCAAAACAATACGGTACATGCAATGCATATATTGCATATTGCATAATAGCAATTCCAACCATATTTTTTAAATATCTATGGGGGAAATTGTAAAAGAAATTATTAAATATGAATTTGCATCTCATGGGAGATTCACTTTTAAATTGACTTTTTTCTCAAGGAAACAAGTATAATATACAAATTTTAGTAAGGCTAAATTGCATCATACTTTACACAGTTTTATCAAAATCTCAAAAGAATATGGGGGACCATATTCTTTCGAAGAGCCATCATGAGCAATATTATAGGTTAGTTCTAAGAGTAGAAAATCTTTAAAAAATGCGAGGAATGATTCAAAGCCCAACTTTTCTTTAATTAATGTCAATCAGTTTACAGTCCAACAAGTCAATCTTGTGAATCCCCTTCCCAATTTCCAATATGATCAGGCTCTTAGAGCTATTGTAAAACAATAGATTACTAAATAATCATTCAACACCTGTAGGCTACATGTAATAACCACATAGTTCTATGCACAGAACTTTAAGAATACATGTGTAATGTGTATTTTAATAATTCCATAACATTTTGGTACTTTTATGTATTAAGTTTTAAAACAGCTGAACATTTAAAGTACATAAATTACTTGAATTTGCAAAATATGAGACTAATTACTAATATTTTTATTATTTAGTCAAAATTTCTGTAGGCCTTTTAGTTCGTAACGTAGCAATGTAGGCTTGGGCTATTGTATGCTCATAATAAAACATGACCTCTTTCACTCGCATAGAGACTGGGGTTTGGAGTCGGACCCCTGAAATTTTGGATTAATTAACTTAATGTATTTTAACATAATTTAAAACTCCCTCAAATTTCACATGTATTATTATATTCTTAAGGATTTGAAAACCGAAAATCATGTATTCTCGAACTATGGCGATCAGTATACCTCAAACTAATGATATTTCAGTACATCACAAGTTTACTAATAAATCCAATCACTAATCCATATACAATACTATAGGCCTATTATAAAATTTTTATATATTCAAATGTAGGTTGCCTAGAGCTGCATCTTCATCCAGTTTGAATAACATCGAATTGCATACCTTTGATAAAATAATAATATCATACTGATTCTCTGTGTAATTCATTACCACCTTTTATAATCAGGTGCTTACTGGCAGAGAGTAAAATCTCGGATATACAATGGGCCAACCAAGTCCTCCGCCATTATATAACTTATAGAGACCTTAAGCTTTAATTAATAACAAGTCTAGACCTCATATATTTTATTTTCTGACTTCGGTAGGCCTGATTGCTTTTCAATAGCATAGGCAATACTATAATACAAACTTAACCATGTAAGCAGGTATCACCTACTTGACTGAGCTGTACACTACATAGATCTGTATTCAGGGTACCCACTGACTTAACAGTTGCGATTGTGATTGGTTGATGAGAGGGCGATGCCATCTTTGTGTAGATCAACCTTCGACTCATCATAGTTAAGCATCAAAATATTACAGTTTTCAATAATTTTTTTTAAAATTATCAATTATGCTTCACATAGCAATAAAAATATACAGAATAGTAATATGACATAACGAAATTAATATATGTACTTCACAACAACACGTGGACATCCGTTTGATTGTTAGCAGTCGCTTAAGTTTGTAATAGTAAGTGTGCACTACCGGTTATAAATAAGCTGAAATATTTGTAGTGATACGTCATAAGAATTCCAAGAATTGTGTTTATCCAATGTGGCTGGCCCCGGCGTGGCGCCGCCACTGAGCATGTCAAATGGCCCTGTAGCCAAAGTCCACGACGGGTGTTGCTGTTTTTACAACCGTAAGAATACATTAAAAAAAATTTAACAATCAATTGATCGTTATTCTCATTTTTCTCGGTTATTGGCATTTTTATTTAGGCTATTATTATTAATGTATCATGTTACCGACATAGAACAATGTAACATCTTTCATATTTTGACTCACAAAACTAAGTGCAATCTTGAATTACACTGTAGGTTGATTTTGCGGAAAACTAGACATTGCTCACTCGTTATTATAAATTATGCCTATATTATATTCAATACTGTAACAGTCCAAGCGTCGTGTTCAGGCTAGACCTTTAATAAGGAATTTTACTGGGCTACAGCAAGTTGAGATTGGGCTACGAATTTATAATTCATGTGATAGTGTGCATACCCATTTTATTGCAATACTAGTAGTAAAAGCCTTAAAAAGGCTCTCTACAGAACATTGCACATCGGACTATAGCCCACACAGCAAGTGACCAAGAACCAGAAGACAGAGAACTATTAGCCAACAATTAGCCACGGCCCACAACTCGGACGGCTCCAATATAAGCCACGCCCGCAGGCTTACAATTGGCTACGGGTCGCATTGTCTCAATCAGTAATTTCCCCAGAAACGTAACGACTAACCTAACGGGGTAAGGGAATTATTATAGGATGCATGATTGATTCTATAGCCTGCCTTATATGCTCATAAATAAGTAAATATTTGCAACTGTAATCTATAAAACCGCATTTGAAATTGTCGTAGGCAGACTCTAGAATGAAAAGAATAAGTAAGTAGGTCTATAAGAAAGGTTAGAGACAAAGCATGCACACATCAATCATCATTCTGTGAGTTTCATTATATAGCTGCAATAAAGTCATATTATAAAGTCAATCTTTAGTTAGTCTACTGAATCAACATAAGTTACATAACCAATCTGTGGTGTCACTGGTGTGTCATCTGTAGTTTAAAAGCCGTCGAGCTTCGTATTATCGTGCTCACAACATGCATATCAGATCTCGAACACGTTGTTTTATAAACTATTAGGCTAGGCAGTATCTTAAAGTATAAACCTATCTTACCTACTGCATCAAAGTGCTTTAAATATTCTTCAATAACTGGTGAGTTGTAAGGGTAACATGAATCTGAAATATCTTAGCAATTTTTACAATGTCGCTTTATTTATGAATATGTTTTCCTGAAGGAATATTTATAATTCATTTATAGGCCTACTCAGATAATAGGCCTAATAAAGTGTAAATATAATATCACTGTGTAATATATTATAAATTATATTTCAGATGTTAAAATATCAAATATTATTATGAATGATCATTCATATTAGCCTACACTGTTATAAAATAGGTTCTTCTTGGCACCCAAAAGTGTGAAAAGTATTTGTCCCATATACGGTACCCCTTGGGTGCCAAATTTCACCCTCAAATGGGATGCTAAATTAGAACCCCTTATAATTGCACCTTCTTTTGTGAAATGCACCTTCAGGGGCTCTATTTGGAACCTTCATAAAAATAAAACAAAATGATGATATTCCCACCAAATTTATGTTGTTAAATATCTCATATGCTTAATTTTATTTAACATTATTCCAGTTACGGCAATTTATGGTTTGTTTTATCAACAACTACGCGCATCGTGGATATCATTGATCAATGGGATCAATTACTCAACAAACGCCGCCATCAGTGACGAGCCGCAGACAGGCTTCAGTCACGATACCCTACAGCGGGTTGGATTTTTGAGTATTTAGCAACTTCAGATTTTATCCATTCACTAGTAGCTTTGCATTTATTTTTTACCTTCAAAAATTGCATATATAAGAAAGTAATTAGTCCAATTAATTAAAAGCTATAACAATTAGCAATACCTTTATTAGAAAAGCAGCTACAAAGGAACCAAATAGTAAATACTGTAGGGAACACATACAGTTAACATAAGAAGCCATCATAGGTATAGTATTGGTGGCCGGGGGCACCCCTGGCATAAAATTAGAAATTAAAATGGGAACATAATAGAAATAGCCAGATGGCGCAGCAGAGAAATGTGGCACCCATTTGGATTCAAAAATCTAGATGTCACCTTAACTAAGCAAATGATACCTTACGGTGCCACTTTTCACCCGTTTTCACCCTAGTGGAAACTTGAGTTGAAAAAAATTTCCCATTCGGCACCTCTATTTTTAACAGTGTACATGTAAATTCAGCCATGCAACATTTACTTTAATGTTGTATACTTTTTTTATCGCTCAATGTATCGGTCGCAAGATATAGGCATAGGCTAATCCTAAAAATGATCGAGCAGGTGCACACTAAAATACACTCTGTCTGGAAATAAACCCACCCACTAACGTGATCTCCATAACGTCGTCAAACTCAAGCTGTTTTCTAAATATTTTCAATGCTCTAGAGGATATAATTTGACATTTGACCTCCAAATTTAGTGTAAAAAATATTTATAACTGAAAAAGTTATATAGAGTGTCAATGATACAATCAGAAAAAATTGCTTATTGCAATTGCTTAACGAAGCATTTTTCAAATAACGATGGCACAATAATGGATAGAGCAGCATAGTCCAGCATTCGCCAAGAAGAAGGAGTGACCACCAAAATCCCCTAACCTCAATCTGCTCTACTACTACGACTGGAGAGCTATACTATAGCTGTGGAAATTGTTCGCTCAAGAAATCATCCAACAAGGTTACAAGGCTGAAGTCAGGACTTGTGCTGGAGGCAATCTGGGAACACTTGACAGAAGAGGCTATCGACCTACTTTTGTAGAATCTCTGTTACTTTTTTATTTTTATATGCTGTATTTGTTCACCAAACTTGGAGGTTGGATGTAAAATTATCTTCTCTAAACTGTCATAAAATATTAAAAGAAATCTTGAGTTTTGACGAAGTTATTGAAATGTTGCTAGAGGGTTGGTTTTTCCGGACAGAGTGTATTGAGATAGTCCATTACTATAACACTCCACTGCGGTCATAAGGTATTTAATTCATTCTGTCTAACTATGGACATGAACTTGGATGGTGTTTTAATGAACATTGAACATGCCAAGAAATATTACTGAACGTAATCCTCAGCTGCATAAACTTAGCCAATTAGGAATATGTGTAATGTGTATGTCCCAATTTGGAGAGGGCAAGAGATAGAGAGTGAGGCTATAAATATGATAGATGTATATTGTACAGTATGTACATGAGTTGACAGATGCAGGGATTGTGCAACTGCATAGGAGGTACGGCAGAGAGACAGCTGGCGATCACTGATCAGCCAGATCCACCCCCGGGAGTTTTAGATTTGTTCAAGTCAAGCTGTTGTAAACATAGTTGTGAAATACAGTAAAGTAAAAATTTTAAAAAAGTCATGTCTTTTTCCAAAAAAATAAAATGCATAAAATACATGAAATACGGCCAAATATAAATAAAATACAGTAAAATACATGTATTTTTCAAAAATTATAAAATACATAAAGTACGTATTTCACAACTATATTTGTAAACAGATGTTGTTTATCACGAGATTAGTTTAGAAGAACCCCTCAGCTCAATTGCAGTAGGCCCTATTTTTAACTTTTATTTGAATATTGTTTTTATAATTTACAGAGAAACCTTGCACAAATATGGCGGCTCCGCAGCCACCAGCTCATCAAGCAATCACATCTTCGCTAGTTCTGCTAGTTTGTCTGGTAGCCTTGCAGCAGGCTGCAATCATAAGCAGCCAATCAACGATCAACACTGCTTGTTCTCGCTGCATCTGCGCACCGTGGAGCGAAGTCGTCATTGGTGGAGACGGTGTGATCTGTGAGTATGCTGCAAGTGTAAACAAAGATCTGGACGATGTGAACACAAACTACAATCAGTCGATTGATAGTATTACAGAGAATGCAAGGGTTGATAAGACAAATATTGCCACTTTAAAGGAGGATGTGAAAAATCTTATACTCGACGTGGATCAACTGCGAGCTGAATTCGCCAAATTTCTCGAAGATCTCAACGGCGGTAAGCATTCTCTTATAAACAAATCAATCAGTCCATCAATATTATATAAAACGCGCATTCACCCAGTCTCAAATCTGCTATATATGAACTGCGACGGAAACATTAGTCTTGGTTGTCAAAGGTCACATAATGACTCACATTAGGCGTGTCGAGATTACACTTGCCCTATGCCTGAGCTTGTGATATTCAGATTCATATTTCATGCATTTTCTAATCACTAATGCACGCAAATTTCCATCATCACTATCATAATCTATTAACAAAAATATTATTGAAACCAAATTTGGGTTATTCGACGCAATGCCAGAGCCGCAGAGCGTGATTCTCGGACGTAGAGTGCCATATATGGCCTATATATATATCTTTTCAACTTGCACGTGAGGTTGAATTTTAATTATTTTTGAATTGATTTCTTCATTTACTAACACACATTTGTGTACTGACATACACCTACACAATAAAATAATATCTAATAAAATTATAATATGACGAGATGGTATATTGACTGTACATCGATCAACTAACTAAACAAATTAGGCGTATGCGTATAATATTTTGAAAACAAAGCAAAAGAATGTCCTATATCTTCAACATCTTGGTTGGGTAAAGGGTAAGCTATTGGCTAGTTAAAGGAGGTTTATATATTTTTTAATTGATTTGGTAGATTTGGAAGGAAGATTCATTTTACATCACTGGGTAAAGCTATCGTTACTATTTTCAATTTAATCATTAACTATTTGTACAGATCATTGACTTTAATAATTTTATGAAGATCCGCGGCGATTTGAATACTATTTGGTTTAAGAAATTATGAACATTATATTATAACAGTATATCATTTGATATATTCTAGGAACAATATACACAGAATCATCACAGATTATTCAAGGGCCTCCAGGCCCCCCTGGACCACCAGGACCTTCAGGTATCACAGGGTTTCCAGGAGCTGCAGGATCCACAGGTGTCCTAGGAGCGACAGGGGATAGAGGTGATACCGGTGCAGCTGGGGATGCTGGCATTGGGTCCCCTGGTTCTACGGGTAACTGGGGAGAACCAGGTAAAACAGGGGCCACGGGGGCAGCGGGCGGCCATGTGGGACTTCCCGGGCCTCGAGGTGTTGTAGGCTCGCAAGGGCCCTCGGGCACTAGCGGGTACGGTGACACTGGTGCTGCAGGAGCTCCGGGAGCTACAGGGGCTAAGGGACAAACAGGACCTTCAGGGGCTGGTGGCCAAACAGGTGGTCCTGGAAACACGGGTCTTCAAGGAGAGCCTGGAGTTACAGGTCCGTCAGGTGGTCCTAGCGGACCCCCGGGCGCCACAGGACCTCCGGGTCCGAGTGGTGGTGCGACTGGCGTACCTGGTGGTAGAGGTGACACGGGAGCAGCTGGTATGATTGGTCCTGCAGGACCAAATGGAAGAGCTGGAGATCCTGGAATAGTTGGAGCCACAGGAGTTACAGGAGCCACCGGAGAGTTAGGACCACTTGGTGCTAGAGGAAGAACAGGTGATACAGGAGACAAGGGTAGCGTGGGTTCAACAGGACCAGCTGAAGGCCCCCCGGGTGCCACGGGTAGTCCCGGCGCTGATGGATCCCCTGGTGGACCCATCGGTCCTCCTGGTGTTCCAGGAGACACTGGAGCGATTGGTTCTACTGGACCCACTGGTATGAATGGGTTTGAATATATAGGTGCGACTGGGCCAATTGGTCCGACAGGTGCTAAAGGTGTCATAGGTTCCACCGGAGGAACTGGGTCAGCAGGTCCACATGGAGCAAATGGAGACCAAGGGGAAACAGGTGCAACTGGTTCCCCCGGTGGGCCCCCGGGTCCTCCAGGCCTCCCAGGCGCCACTGGGCCATCTGTGGGGGTTCCTGGTAATACCGGAGCGACTGGATCGATGGGTGCGTCCGGGCTGCAAGGCGACACAGGCCCCCTAGGTGCGCAAGGACCTCGAGGTGGCTCAGGGGGTGTCGGTGCGTCGGGCGCTGGAGGTAGTAATGGGAATATCGGTGGGCCTGGAGCTGTGGGTAGAACAGGGGCAATGGGTGCACCAGGATTCCCGGGACCAGCAGGAGGTATCCCGGGTCCCGCTGGGCCAACCGGGCCCCCCGGGACAGCTGGAGGCCCACCTGGTGCAGTAGGGGCTACAGGCGAATCAGGTCGCGCAGGGGCTACCGGGGAATTGGGATCCACCGGGCATGGCCAGCCTGGAAACACCGGGGCAACGGGAGTCGTAGGCGCAACGGGAGCAACGGGGCCTCAAGGCTCCGGAGCTTCTAACGGTCCTCTAGGAATCGGAAGTCCAATAGAGGGTAGAAAGAAGAGAGAAGCTAAACAAAGAGCGAATAACAAGTAGACATCTAATCTAAGACCTTTCAAATTTCTTCAACAACAATTGAGTTGTAAAATACTAAGTAGGCCAGCTTAGAAAAGGTGACAACTCCGGTAAATATTGATTGAGAGAGAGAGAGAGAGAGAGAGAGAGACGGTATTTTAAGAAGAAGAAAAAACTGACATGGTAGAAACTATAATGATAGCTTGATAGCTATTACGTAGTTAACTTAAAAGTTGACAATATTAATAATTAATATTAATTAGTAATTCCGCTCTAATTATTTATTACATCTGCGTGTAATCCAGTGCTGTTACATTTCTGGTTTGGCATTCTCAAAAAAACGCACATTTCATAAGTCAAATGCTCAATGTTTGATATCGCATTATATTAGTAGGCCTACTTTATAATTAGTCATATATTTATTTAGCATAATTTTCTAATATTTTTCAGTTGTAATATAAAATGCACATCCCGACGCTTTGATTCGAGTTATCTTTCCCAATTATTCAAAGGTCTAGTCACGGTGGCAATAATATTTACACAACGGCTGGAATCAGCTGCCCGATCAGCTGTTACCGAATGAACTGGTCATCTGCTTCGCCAAAATTCTATCACATCCCATATAATATAATAATTCCCCTATCCTGTTGCGCGTGACGCGTTACTAGGCGTTACGTTTCTGGGACAAATTCTGACTGAGACAACGCAACCCTTAGCCTACTTTAGGCCTGCGGGAGTGGCTTATATTGAAGCCGATCCGAGTAGTGTGGGCCGTGGCTAATTGTTGTTTGACTGCTGGTTCTGGATCACTTACTGTGAGCTATTGTCTGACGTGAAATGTTCTGTAGTGAGCCTCTGTAAGGTTTTTACTACTAGTTACTAACTAATTCTAATAAACGTAACGCTCACTAGGTCATACGCCTATGCGATCTATACACTGGGCCTACTGTTTGTATGATCTATATAGGTCTCAGCACGTGGTCTCATACAACAGATCGTCATTATGCCTACAGTCAGACATATTGATAGAGACACCGAGAAACAATCAGGCCCATTAGATTGCCAGCCAAATTAAAATTGAGAAACATCAATGTGAAGTGTTGTGTAGGCCTAGATAGCCTTATTGAAGGCTTACTTTATAACTACTAGTTCATTCTTACATCGACTGGATTGGACTTACTGGAATTACGACTGGAGTCGTTCCAATGGAACGACTCCAGTCGTAACTTAATGCAAAGGTACGATTAATTATGGAGTTTCAAAAAGTAACAAAAACACAAAATACTATGAAAGGAAACTGGATTCTGCGTTCTGTCATATGTGAGAAAATACGAATAGAAAAAAATCAGTAAATTAATTAGTAGGCTTAGGCCTATAGGCTACTTGTAAAGCCTTTTCTATTAAAAATGCCACTGCAGGGCTAAATGATCAATGTAACTCACTCGTGACAAACTATTAAACTGGCAGGCTAATGCTTCAACATTTGTGGCCCTCTGCAGGTATGGAGCCACATCCCCCACCAGCCTCAGACCCACTAAAATTATAAATTCGCACCCCCCACACGCGTGACCCCCTAAATATTTTCGGAGCCCTCCCCTCCCCCTCTCCCACATTAGTCTTGCCATGATTCGAGCTGTGATTGATTCATAGCCTCAACTTCCCAACTGTCGTATCTAGGCCCACATTATTCGCACATAGGAACACTTGCATTTGCCGGTGGGTCAGTTGCTCACTTTCCCGGACGCATATTGGGATATTATTGAACTTTTGAGATAAGTCCGTTATACCGGCTCTCTAATCTGGCATTTATGTTACTCCATTTAATGGACAAATTACTTGACAATGTCATGTATTAAAGTTAAGTAGGGTCATACCCGTCAGCTAACGGACATTTAACCGACATTTAACCGACATTTTTAACGGACAATTGGGAATGAGCACGTCAGTTACTTGATATCAAATTAAAGTTAAAACAAAATTTGATGTTGCAGGGCTACACAGTCTATTATTAAGAATTAGGCCTACTACTAACCAAACCTTAAGCCTACCATTCACGGATTGAATTGATTGAGGATTTATGAGCTCGATCCATAGCCGCTTTATGCAATTTGCCACGGCAGAACTATGGACAATGGAGTTGCCTTACAACGAAAACCACAACAGATGTGGCAATCAACCTAGACCTCTACAAATCTGGAATTTAAACGACCAATAATAATTAAACACATATATAAAATACTTTTTTTAAATTTCCGTATATATTTACACGTGACAGACGCACATGCTAGTTTCCTTTCTTAGTTGCTATTTTTGTGTTATTGTTATTTTCTTCCGATTAATCCATGACTAATCGTACCATTGCCTTTTAATAGTGCGCCAACAGCTGTCGCCGGTACACGATAAAATACACACCTGGGATTTTTCTTTGTCGACTAACCCGGGACTTTAACCCGGATCACTTGCATGTAAGGCGAACACTCTACCGATGTCGCTAAATCCCCCCCCCCCCCCACACAT
>JAQFZF010002691.1:0-12126 GCA_034695365.1 Enchytraeus norvegicus
TGTGCTTTCTTTTCTATTGTATTGTTTTTCATTTCACCTGGCATATAATTTTAAATGTTGCTTTTATCTTAATTAGTTCTAAATACAGTAGGCCTACTGTAAATGTCTATTTTATATTTTCCGGTAGACCGGGATTTTACTACTGTTATAGATCTAAATGACATTTGGAAGTTATAATTTCTACAGATTTTATTTGTATTTTAAAGTACCACATAAGCGCTGAAAAGCCTGTGGCTACTTGTCTGTTTTTACCTGCTATGAGCAACTGTGCTCTGTTTGCACTTGAAGTCTGTGGGAAACGACGAAATATTAAATAAGTAAATAAACCATAACAAATGAATGAAATGGATGAATTTCACCATTATACAATTAAAACAAAAAATAGAACAATTTTATAATTTATTTCGAGGTAGATAAATAAGCCAATTGTCATTAACACATAGCGTTCATTCTTAATTAGGCTATGCGCTATTGACAATGACAATTTGTTTATGTCATATCTATATCAAAATAATTTTAAAAATTGTTCTATTTCATGTCCAAATAGAAAAACGAGGAAATGCAACGCTTTGACAATTATTAACATGATGATGCAAACGTCGTTTGCATCATCATGCAAAGAGAGCACATGAGATGAGAAAGAGCCGAACCAGAACCCTACTTTTTGAAGAACCCGAACAGAACCGAACCCAAATTTTGAAAGTAAACAAAGAACCCGAACAAGAACCAAACCCACCTTGCAAAGAACCAGAACCCGAAATAGAACCCAAAGTTTTGGGTTCTTTCCCATCTCTAGTCACTACTACCTCTCCGTAGTTTAATTATTAGCTCGACGTCATATTCGTGTCGAGCTTTTTTGCAATAAGGCCAGGTTTCGATTCCAGGTTGAATTAATCAGAGAGTTATAATCTTGGATGTAAAACGGACCAACCAAGCCCGCTTATCCCTCTTGGGTTGATTAATTAAAAGCAATTAGTACGTATTAGGTGACTGCTTCAGAAGATTGTGCAGTTTAGCTCAGGTCTGGCGAATGCTCGTAATTGAGCGAAAGTGAGTCTGGGTACCTTGCCGCTAGATTCATGACAATTGTCGCCTAAGTGCTGAAAGTGCTTTTTCACTTTTCAGAATACGATTTACTTCTATAATTCATATTGAACTATATAATAAAACCCCTTTATTGTCTAATTTCAAAAACAATATTATAGCATTATAATATAAACCGAATAGTTGAAAAATAGTTGATAATAGTTTCATGTACTCATACTTAGTGGTCTGTAATAGACTGCAGGGCGCTTTGTTGAGCAAAGCTGTAATAAGCTTAACCTAATCTTTGTGTCGGTAGTGCTCGATTGTGTTGAGCCGTCTTGAAGAGAAGCCTTTCGGGCTTCTAAACATTAACGTTAAACACACTCAAACCTACCGAATAGTTGACAGCTTTCTCCTTCAGATTTAAAGGAATTTAAATGATATGCCGGATTACATTGCACTAAGAAGTTTAGTTAGTGACCTCAAAACTTGCGCTCTGCCCTGTTTGAACCAAGGTCATAAGTAGAGGCCTCGAAGACACAGACGATAATCATCTCGTCATGACACAAGTCACACAACGTCTAAAAGCCTCAACCACACACGCCTACAGTTTAACTGACATGCAGGAGCAGATTTAAGACGAGACGGGGGCCAATGTCCCCCTCGACCTCGAGTGGGGCTGTCCCCCTCCCCTCTATTTGAAAATTATTGTAATTTTACCCCTTAAAACACTTATTTTGGACCCTTGGTCCCCCCCTTGACCTGACCCCCTTCGAAGTAATTTAATGTATTTGACCCCCTTCCCCCTCTTAAAAATTCATAGATCCGCCACTGCTGACATGGCCAATTGTGTGTGACACTAGGACAGCACTGATTTTATATAGTAATCATAATATAAATCATTGGCGCTTCAAAGTCACAATGCAGTATGCTTTCGCGGCACGTTTGCTGACATGGCATTCCGGAGATCAGGAGATTAATTTTAACTATCATATTTTATCTATACTTTTTTAACGTAATACATTTTATCTACTTTTTTTATCCAAGGGTCGTTTACCACCCAGGGTAATAAAAATCTATAAATGAATATATCTATTTAATATAAGACGCATATGGCAGTGAAGGGCAGAGTGGTCTGCCCCAAGACTTCGGTGTACGTCAAGTACACCGAAGTCTTGGGGCAGTCAATCTTTGGTCACTCAATTTTCATACTAGCAGATGTCAAGACATCTGCTAGTATGAAAATATAGCACATTGATTGTGGCATATGACAGGCTAGGCTACTCTACCTTCACTGTGTAAAAGCGCTTCTGAGACTCAAGTTAAGAGTGCGCTATATAAAAGTTTCTGATTGATTGATTGATAAGAATTCATAGATTAACCTTTCCCATTTTCGTCCTCTAGAGGTTGTTTGAGAGCAGTGATGTCTTTGAATGTGAGGACGAACAGGACCACCACGTCCTTCTCATTCCTGATAGGCGCCACGTGGAGCAGAACCCACAGAGGCATCTCTACCAGCACCGGCAAGCGTCATATGACATCAATAAGAATACAATACAATACAATGAGGATTTAACGTCCGGTTCCTCACCCGAAAGCGATGTCAGGAACGTCTCAAGTAGACTGCGCAACTGCAAGCGATTCTATGCCATCAGAACACACTTGCCAATACACAGACTGAAGAGAAAGCGAGATCCGAAAGAGTGCAAGACCATTATCCAGGGCACAAGAGTCTGAGTAAAAAGATCCAAGGGGGAAGCGGGCTTACAGCTTGCCCCGGAAATACGAATATGAATATTATATGGATGGTGTCATGAAAAAAGTGGACTAACTCACAAAAAAAAATTCTTTTTAAATTACTTCAGAATCATGATCTTGAAATCATGAAAATCATGAATCATGAAACTGACGCATACTCCTCTCTTGCAGCATTTATTTTTTGCTTGTCCTGTTTGGGTGGGCAGGCTGGTAGTTCAAATGTTGTTGGAGACGTCCCTGTTTTCGTTGTCAGATGATACAACGGACGTTGAATTCGCATTGATTGATTGATTGAATGCATAATATCTGTAAACAGTGCTGTGAGTACCACTATGTTAAACTAATGAACAAAAAAATATTTCTAATAATTAAATAGCAATTAGGAATTGAACATCCTTTAAAAAAATTATTGAACGATACTAGAACACGTGTCGAGATGATTCATGTGAAGCAGTCCGGTGTGATAAAGACATCGCCGGAAGAATCAAGGCGATAGCACTTTACAAGCTGCAACGATTGAATCATGCACTTCAAACACAGCCAAGCTATTAGATCTAACGACTTCCTAGAGATTTGACGAATGAAAGTGCAGCTACGCCCTGACATGGACGATCCATGATAGGAATTGTTACTGGAGATCTATATAGTTAAAATTAACACATTTGATGGGATTTTTTACTTGCCGATGGGGGGCGGCGACTGTAGAACTTGATACCGCTTGGTCTTGATGTGTGTCGGATAGCTGGATAGGGAAGCCGACACTAATGTCTCATGAATTATATTATTGACCATAATAGAATTTTGGTATTTTTTAACAAAATACCATCGGTTTAATGTCGGCTTAACGGTTTAGCGTCGGTCGGTATTAACTTTTATTTTGTGACCACAATTTAGGATAAAAATCCAGAGGAGCGTCGGTCTTTAATAGGACATTGCTGGCCCTGCGCAGAGTATACTGAAGGGGCCCCTTTGACACAAGTAAAAACTCACACTATATAAGTGTATATACTCGTAGTTTATTAATATATTCTTATTCGTCAATATTTCACACAAGACAGGCGCACATGATTACAAATTTTCTTATCTCACCTTTATCCTTACGCCGCCGGAGTAAGGATAATGTAAGGTTGGGTTAATTGTAGGCTAAGTAGAAATGTATTCTGTAATAAAATATAATTACTTCGACTCGTCGGTCTGTAATAAGCAGCAGGTCGCTTTGTAGAGTAAAGCTGTAAGTAATAAGCTTAACCCCAATCTTTGTGACGGTAGTGCTCGATTGTGTTGAGCCGTCTTGAAGAGAAGCCTCGTGATTCTGAACCTTGACGTTAAACTCACTTAAATCTACCTATTCTGTGACATTTGCGTGCACCTAAATTTTGCGGGCACCCCCAATGCCATCAAGGAGCTGTGTTAATAATTAACAGACCTTGTTTGGCTTCTAACCGTGCAAGGTAAATAACATTGAAATACCAGTGGAAGCAAAATCTTCGTTGTTATGTTATTCAAGTACAAAGCATTATCAGTCATTATTTAGAATTTCGACAGTTTTGACTATAGGGTCTACTGGGATAACGATCGATGATTTTGGTTTGTTATCGGGCACAACATTTAAGATTGTGGCGTGCCAAGCGTGGCGGATTTATGATTCGCTATTTGTGTTCTTTTCCGTGATGAATTGAGCCTAGGATGCCATATTGACCGGACATTTTCTTACTTTCCTTTATTTGTTTATCTCAAATAATGAAAATAAAAAACAATATGTACAAACAAAATAGAAATAATTATTATAAACAATTAAACAAAATAGAATGCATTGGCGACCATGAGCGAGCCTAAACTCTGTGAGGTTAGGCAATGATAGTGGTCATTGTTTGATAGCAAAATAAAGTATAGATTTTAGAGCTATAGCGCATTACTACATTAGAAACCCTATGGTAACCAAATCATGTTATTTCGGTGATATGACCAACGATATCCATAACCGAATCCGCATAATATGAGGATTCAACGTTCGGTCCTTCACCCGAAGGCGATGTCCGGGACTTCCCGAACATGATAAGAAATGACGTATCTGTTATTTCCGAGTTATCTTTTTAGACTCCTGTCGACGCCGCTGATATAGGCAGTGTCCAAGTAAGTATGTTTCATCATATCTAATGCTATTACTAAGATAAAAAATTGTTCATGCTCGTCAATCAATGCAATTCAAGCAATAGAGAGAACCAATAAAACCCAGACTAATCAACAGCTTTTTAACTTCTTGAATAAGCAATCTGATAACTTCTTACATTTAACTTGCCTAATAAGCATCAGGCCACGGATTGGAGTCCCAGCCGGTGCGTCTCTGACAACATCCTTGGATACGGAAACAGACGTTAAATTATTGCTTTACAGCGGTATGCGGCATATTAACTTTCTACACATGAGAATGCTGGCGCAGAAAATAACACAGGAAATGACAAAAAACTGAAAGAGTATGCAAGGTCTTAAAATTAAAACTAGCTACAATCATTTCCCCACCCCTTACACTAACCATAAATGATAAAAAGTAATGAAAATGAGAGAAAAAAATGTTCTCGAGCAACATTAGTACCCCTCAACAAAACACCACAATGTTCATAACGCCTGACACCTATGTTATATCTGCATTATTTTCTGCGCCAGCAATTCTCAAGTGTAGAAAGGTAACATTCCGGCGGCATCACATCTTCAACCACATACACCCTTCTTCAAGTATGGCCGATATTAATCAGTACCTCAAACTTTACTAAAATGATTACTCCAAGATTGAACCAGTCACTTCAGCGGTAGCTATTCTTCGCTTAATCCTTTGTAATGCCTTTGCATTGTATTTGAACATACTCGTAAACCACAAATCGATTGCACTGTACAATAAGATCTACACAATATTTATAGTCACACTCTACTGTAGTCTCAAATCTAAGATATAGGCACCCTCTAATTAAAATTATTAAACTATTGCCTAACGCTGATTTCTACATATCTATTATATAATACATGACATCGCTACCTACTTTGTCATGTTCTAGTCTTTTGGCTGCTAACAACCGCTTGATATCATCATAATACAGTGTCGTGGTAAATACCAGAGCTGTCAGTGACTTCTATGAAATCGATCTCTATCCGCATTGTTTACTTTCCTCTTTGTATCTCAGTCGATCAATCAATTAATCACGGTAAGAGAAATAAATCGATCCCGAGTTTACACAGTTAATCTCTTTAGAGGGTTAATATTATCTTTAGTCTATCTTTCATACTCTTCTCTCTCTCTCTCTCTTTCTCCTTCTCTCTTTCTCTATTTCTCTCTCTGTCTCTCTGATTTCAAATCCAAATAACCTTATTGACATTCAAAAGATATATATATTATATAATATATAAAGCCATTTAAAATAAAGTCCGTACTGTAGTTCCCAATAGATCTGTCCAAAAAGTTATCAAACAAACGGAATAAAATTATGTAAAGATAAATCGTATGCTCTCCATTAGAACTGCCACTGGTCCCCCCCCCTCACATTCTATTTTTGGATTAATTAGGATAGACCAACCGAAAACTGCATGTGTTTCGTACGAGCTGATTTACGGAGATATTGCAGTGAAGGGTGATGTAATCTGCCCACGATTATTGCGAACTTGTTCAATTGGTCTCTCAAATTACAGACGTGCATAAATCTAACCACATTGTTTGCCTCAAATTTTGTGACTCATAATATCTATGGAAGACTGGACAATTGTTACCTTTACTGTTCTAAGAGTGTCTATGAGATTTGGATACTGGACAATTGTTACCTTTACTGTTCTAAGAGTGTCTATGAGATTTCTATTTATAGAGACGATATACAATGGCCATTTTCCAATGTATTTGTACAGTTAAATTACAGTCTACAGCTGCGCCACACGACCCATTGAGGATAACAATAACAACAACAACGAAATTAGAGTGATACCGTCATCATGATATCATCGAGCACTATGAGTACCAAAGCAAATGTCCAACGGTGCCAAGCCAAAAGTCAGAAAAGAGAAGAAGAAAAAAGACAATGGAGAGTCAAGTAGCCATGGAGCAGAGCGTCAAAACTTATGTGGCAGCCTACACCTCCGCCACACTGAAATTTGATTGACCAATTAGTCCGTTATACTGAAATCATAGCCACATGGCTGTCAACTCTGAACTGCTGTATCATGCACTTCAGTCGCCTCTTACGAAACACGCGCATTTACGCGGATACTCTTAATTTGAGCCCCTATCACGGACTGAACGACTTGATATTAATGTGTGCCACATATTGTTAGAAATATAAAAATCCTTCGGAGTATGGCCTCAGGTGGAGAAAGGTAAAATAGTTAGAACATCACGCAGACCCCAGAGATTTCAACCTGGATCCGTGGGAGTGAATTAACGGGGGGTCAGGGGGATCAAAACCCCATTTCAAAAGACGACTCTTTTTCATAATTTTCACTGAGAGTCGTTGCAGGCCTTCCTTGCATTAAGATTCTGGTTTAAAAAATCGGATCCTCCTTTTTCTGATTAAAAATGCTGAGGGTCGGTTCGGTTGTTTCTGAGTACCTTTTTTCTAACTTCTTCTTTTTAACAATACGGTGTTCAAGACTTTTGGGATCGGCTTGAGCCTTTTTGTATAACTCTAGTGACAATTTGTTTTCGACCCCCTTTTGAAATTGATCAATTCTGACCTGCCCTGATAATCGTCGGATGATGGAGTCATATGCATTCAGAGCACGAAGCTCTTGTTCCGCATGATCAGTGGTCAGTGGAATGTTAAGTTACTATCTGTGGTCGCTGTATAGGTCATCACACAGGGTTTGACTGCGTGTGGTTATTCCTGTGTATATACATCTGCCAATATGTGTGCTAATACATGTGCCTATATGTATATTTTCCCGTGTTGGATCCGGGAAACTTGAGAATAGATCAATTGAGAACTGCACATGTTTCGTAAAAGCCGATAACGCAGATTTCTTCATACTAAGGAAGGCAACGGGAAACTACCTCGGAAGTTAGAATATACATACATGTATATTCCCAAGGAAAATGTAACATTTTAGGTGTGGTAAAGACATGGCCTTTCTGATGGGATCAATTTGATGATCGATGAGTGCTCATTAGTGAGCGTGATATTAGATTGCTTCTCAGAATATGTACCTTGTACCTACCATTTGGCTGTGCACTAGAGATAAAAAGAGATATGCACATTAAACAATTGTCTCTATATCTGTGTTTAATTGTCTGCTTATGCGTGCATTTATACCTTTGTTTATATGTGTGGTAACTATCGTTGTATTTCTAGGTAGGCCGTAGGCGATAGTCTGTTTGACAGGTGTCTCCCTATTGGATAGCGTAATCGGTAACACGCTTGCTAGATAAGCAGAATGTAACGGGTTCGAGTCTCAGCTGTATCCGTCTCTGACAGTTTCATTCGATACAGAAACAGACTTGACTTTATAGCTTTAAACATCTGTTTATCCGTGTGCTTGTACTGTATTATTTAACACCCATAGTAGAGGGACATATACTAACTCCTCTACTATATACTATATACGTCCCTATACTACCCATATTCCCATAACTTAATAAGCACACGGAGCCACCATTGGCTCGAAGCAGTCCTAGTCTTTTGGCAGTTGTCCTCCCAATACGCCGGTGACGATAGTCTAGTGGTTAGCGTGGTGAGCTCAAGTGTAATGTGATCGAAGAGTCATGGATTCAAACCAAGATAAGACTACAGAAATATAATAACGCACCGGAACTGGTTAATCGCGTTTCAGCACTTAATGCCTTAGTGCTTTACAGTATACAGTCTCTACGGAGACGGTTCGATTTACCAGTGAAACGGCAGACTACAAAAAAACCAAAACAACAATTAAGAAAGGAAACCCAGTAAATATATGCGGTTGACATGTGTGGAAAAAGGGATGATTCAGATATGCTAAAACCTTTTTATGACATTCTAATGCAAATGATTAAGCATAAGAGTAACAAATCACTACAGTAAGAAAGCTAATGCATTGCAGGCCTCTATGAGAAATTAATTATAATTGAAACTTATCAGTTAAAAAAAGAATACATTAGTGGGATATTGACAATCATAATTATTTATTATTCCTACGAAAAGTCTTGAATTATGCATGGCATAATGTATATTATAATAATTTTATATGCAGCAGATTGTTTCTTGAAAGTAGATCCGATATGTCGATATAAATTACAATGATAACTTGAAAGAGAGTTCGATTAAGCTGGATATACAAATAAGATAGAAAGCTAGCAAAGATAGCTAGATATATAATGTAAGTGTAGATAGATATAATCTTTCTAATTAGTGCTGAGGCAGATGGCAGGACCAAGACAAAATTGCTTCACCAGGTCAACCTTATTACTATTTGCATTGAGCACACCATCGCTCAACTCAACACAAACTTTCCTTCACCGCACTTAAATGTTGCCTTGATTCCAGTGAAATTAGAGCTACTGAGGTGGTTTCCGCTTGCCTTACTCAGAGACTATGTTAGTCGACTTCAAGGTTTCGGTTGGTTTATTCTCGAGTTCTCTGGGTCCATAACTTGTAAAATTAATGTAATTTACACGTACCAGAGCACCAACATTTTTTGTACATCATGTGAAAATAGATGTAATATACATGTATAAATTGCACTTACTATTTTTCTTGTAAAGAACGACCTCGAACTGATCCTGAAGCTGTTGGTTCAAACTCTCCTCGAGCCGTTTCGTCGTCTCCCTATTGGTCAGCTCTCCCCACATGAAGGACAACACCGAACCCTTCTGCATGACCTCTGCCCTGGAGTAGCCGGTCAGCTTACAGAACCCGTCGTTGCAGTAGACTACGGGGTAGTCCACTACCCGGGCATTGGCCAGGGCAAAGTAGCTATCTGTGAGACATACAAGAATCTTATTGGTTGTTAGTTAATTCTTAATTTATAATTTATGTAAATAGAGACAGAATATAACAGCTGCAGGATGTTGTCTGAAGTTTGTATAGAAGAGTTTCACGAGAGTTACATGTAGGTCAAGTTAGAATGAATTGTTTCAAATATACGACAGTTCAATGAAAATTTAACGTCTGGTTTCTTGCCCAAAGGCGATCTCAGTGCTAATATATTGTAAGTATCACTTAATTGAATATTTTATAGGCATATTATTTGACTGGAAAAACATAACTATCAGTTAGACATTGCTATAAATTCTTCTTCCGTATACACCTACTCAACCTTAATAGTTCCTGACATAATCTCTGATTGAGGAACTTTGAAATAGTCGTGTAGTATCACTGAGGGGAGCTACTAGTTAAGAATAACCCATTGGACAATGGTCAGAGATAAGTTACGAGGTATTGGTCAGTCAGATAAGACTATTTCCATCTTCTCTCTCTCTCTCTATCGGGACACAATAGATAACATCATTCTGATCTTCGACTTTCAGCAAATTCTTCCATGTAGTTTACTAACCCAGTTCCCAATAAAAGACGATCTATATTTATTTCCATGGGGAGAGATTATCATACGGTCCCAGAAGTTTATATTTAGATGTAGAACTCCGAAAATCATTTTTTCTTCATACATAGTCTAATAGGCTTACATACCGAAACATTACTGCTATCATAGTATAACAACATTATCTGATTTATGAAGTATTACTTAAAAGATAAATGTAATTCTATACCATAGGTCTGAATTGACCCCTTGGTTTCGGAGCTGATCTCGTTTCGAAGAGTTCAGCACACAGATGACAATCGTGACAATTGTCATTAATCTAGCGGCAAGGTCGCCAGCCCCACTTTCTATCCAAAGGACTATGCGCCAGCCAGATCCGTGTTTACCTCAGTCACCGACTATGTACTAATTGCTATCAATTAACCGACCCCCGAGAGGGATGGAGGGCTTGGTTGCCCCGTTGTACATCCGAGGTATAAGTATTACTTAATATCTATCAAATTTTCCGTTTTACAATTTAAAATGTAAAGTTATTAGTGCGATGTTATTACATTGCACAAGAAAAGAAACAGAAACCTGGATGTAAAAATACAAATCAGATATTAGAAATTTACAAACACACTCTACGGGATGAATAAGTAAGAAACCATTGGAATTAAGTAAAAGAACAACAAGGGCCTGTTTTCTATCAGACGACTGAGAGTAATACTAAATTTATGAACACAATTTACATGTAAGAATAATTATGTAAACAAAAACTAAAACTTCCGATCGAAGGTTACCACATGAGCGAAAACCAGCCTTAAAATGTGAAGCGGACTGAGATAAACTTCTGCATCCCGAAGAAACCATCGACGATAGTCAGCGCCCGAATACTGTGCAATCACACGTCCAATGCACACAACTCATTAATTATGGGACGACGACTATAAAAATACTAAAACAAAAACTAATAAAAAAACTGTAAACATGTGCTGTTGTCATGTGTGAAAATGAAAGGGAGAAGAGCAACCGTGCAAATCGAGCACTGTGTTTGGAAGCTGAAGCCTAATTTTAATTCAGTTTCGGGACTGTGTGGATACATGAGTGACGGGTGAGCCCTGGAATGTCAGAATTCTGGGGGCAAATGAGCAATATTACATTTCACCTCGTAGTCTTATGAGCTTAAAACATGAGCTCTGTCCAGTGTGTACCGAAGTCATGAGTAGAGGCCTCGGAGACACAGACGTTAATAATATAGCAGTGGCGAAGCCAGGTTTTCGAACCAGGGGAGCGAGATAAATAAAAAAGGCCGCTAATTTTTTATTTTGCAGTGGAATTGACTGAATTACCGCGTGGAGCGAACTCGCGAGCGGGTGGGGGGGGGGAGGCGGGGTACGGAAAGGCCGGAGCTGCGGGGAAAACGGCCAAAATCTTCTTATTAGCATATAACTGTTACCAATAATTTAACAAAATTATTTTTTCTTAAAAAGGGCCCCATGTCTGGAAAAAAGGCCACAGGGAATAACCCCTGCACCCCCCCTGGCTACTCTACTGTAATATAGCCAAACTAGAATCGATTCTTTATAAAACACAGCATATTTGAACCTCAACGATACACGCACAAATTAAAAATGTAATCAGTAAAAACCAATAACCCTACAATACAGTACAATGAGGATTTTACGCCCAGTTTCTCACCCGAGGCTGATGTCAGGGACGTTGATTAAATAGACAACATAATGTGGCCTGGACCATAATATGTTGCCCCTTATTACAATAACATGCGTTAAATTTTATCCTGTATGTCAGTGTTTGTGTATGACAATGAATGATTGTCATAATGTTCTCAACACTGATAACAAATTAAAATTAAAA